>JAQQSW010023773.1:0-10209 GCA_028646575.1 Pseudocheirus occidentalis
GGAAGGAAGGAAAGAAGGAAGGAAGGAACTTCAATCCCTACTATGTGCCTAGCATATTGCTAAATTGTAAAGTGCTAAGATCTTTTCAAATATTATCTCATTTGATCTGGAAGTGACAAAGTAATTTAGTTCAAACTTCTCATTTTGTAGATTAGGGAAATGAGGTCCAGAAAGGTTGAATAAGTGAGCTGATTATATTCAGAGAATTGGTAAGGGACAAAAACTTGAGTCCAACCTAAGTTCGGAGAGGTAATGTGGAAAGTGTGTTGGATCTGAAATCTGGGGACTTGTGTTCAAATCCTCCCTCTGCTACTTATGAACTCTATTACATTGAGCAAGGTAATTAACCTCCCTAGGCCTCAGTTTTTCAGTTATGAAGTCAAGAATTTGGACTACATGTCTTAAAGTTTCTCCCAACTCTAGATCTATAATCCCATATTCCCATGACTTACAAATCTAGCACTCTTTCTACTGTATTATGTTCTATTTCTAAAATGGGGAAATGACATTTTGAGACTGAAGGAGGAGGAGAATAAATAAGATTATATATAGCACCTACTATGTACCTTGAACTGTGTTAATTTCCTTACAAAAATCATCCCACTTGATCCTCACAACAACTGTGTGAACTGCCATGTTATTTCCATTTTACCGTTGACATAACTAAGGTAAACAGTTTAAATAACTTACAGGGTAACATAACTATTAAATGTCTGAGGTTTAAGATCTGTTTATGAGGACAAAAAGTACTATGTAAACTTTCAAGTCCTTTATAAATGTCAAGTATTTTTATTGATATTTCACTTTTCCTATTCCCAACCGTAATGCTAATATGAGGGTGGGGAGCTTTTCACAAAATTAGCATTTAAAGTTTTCACTATGATAGACAGACTTCAACTACATTTGTTGTTGCTATTTGTAACAGCAATGCAGCATTCACAATGCTTATAGTAACTATATGCATGCTGATAGGGTTATTAATCACAAAATGTAACAGGCTCTCTACATGAGAAATATAGTCAGAGCATTTATTCAAATACTTGAAGACTGAGTCCCAAAACCAGAAAGTCAAAGCCAACACAGTAGTTATGAAGTTGGCACATGTAGTTAAAGTAGTAAATACCTACATTCTTAAGCCTTCAAAACAGGACTGGTGACCTCAGGCCAAGATCCTCCTCTTCTTGCTCATGGCAACTGCTCAGCACCCAAGCAGCTTGCTCCCAGCAGCTCTGGCCCCTCCACAGTTCCTCGTCCCTGGCAGTCCTCAGCAGGAATCCTTAGCAGAGATTCTGGCTGGCTCAAAGAAAAAGGAGTTCAAACCACTGCCTCAGCCACTGCTGCTGCCACTGCTTCCAGTCACCAGCACTGACGGTAGCTTGGTTCCAGTGTTCTCTTGCTCCACCCCTTCCTGCTATGTCAACAAGTTCAAGGGGCATGGGAAATCTTCAAATCTCAGTATCATTACACTATTGCTGAATAAAGCCTTTCCAAGATATGTCTATGTGACAAGCTGATCATTTAAGAAAAGAGATAGCACAAATTAATTTGAAGAAAGAAAAACAAAATACTGCCAGTTAGGCCATTTACTAAAAGTAAATAAACCATCAGCTGATCATAAATTTAACATTAATTGCTCAGCTTATATTATCATTCACTCTTTTCTGTGCCCTACCTTTCATACTCATTGCCAGGCAAGCAACCCAAAATTGTATTATCTCTTCAAGATAAATGAATTATTCCTTAGCATTATATTAGTGTTGTTTGTCATCTCTGAAAGGAGGAGAGTCTACGGACTATATCTCTCAGAATTCATTAGATCATTGAGGTGCACATGATTTGGAACACAGTGAAGGATAATTGTTTTTTAGATGTCATGTGGGCTTTGGGCAGCATAAATTTCATGAATAAAGGTCTCTCTAGGGACTGATAGTTGCAGGAATGGAATGTGACTATCACATGGAACCTCTCTCCCACCTTTGTCCCCCTAAAGTCTTTGAGTTGTATTAATGGTAGAAAACCTGGGTAAAGGTGAGGCATGCACTTTATCAACCCTCTTAAAGTATCTGGGAGGGATAATTAGAACACAATGGAATTGATTTAACTCATTGAGTGATTTTAAAGGAACAACAAAAAAAGTTATAGTGAGGTGAGAATGACATCAAGAACCTTTGAAAACAAATTAACTAAAAGCAACAGAAGGGGAGCTAATAGAAGTTTGGAAAATGGAGAAATTATGTTACAGCCTGTGATTATAAATCCATTTTTTAATTTGGTTGAAGTTTGTCCTGAAAATAAAACATAATGTGATCTCATTTATGGTGAGAGGTGTTTTCCTTATGTAATTATGGTACATCAAGAATTAATGCATGAATACATTAACACACTTTCTACTTAGCATTAAAGCAATATGCTAGGAAAATACATTGATCAGGAAAACATGAGTTCAAATCTGGTGTCAGAAATTTATTATCTATATGACCTATAGCAAATTATTTCCCCTCTCTTTACTTTAGTTTCCTACTGTAAAAATGGTAACAATAGCCCTCACTTCCCATCCTTGTTGTTAAGATCAGTTACCATGATAAATAGTTTATAGCACATGAAAAAACATTCTATAAATGATAGTTAACTGAAGTACTCTGTAATTTAAATCAGGTAACTTAAGTATTCCATAACTTAAGTACTCCATAATGATTTTGGATGAAATCAGTATGCAATGCCAAAAGTTATAAATTAATGATTTTCTAGGATTATTTGGAAATGCATTCAATTGAATTGACATCAGTTGACTGGTAATAATTTTTGCTTCATGTTTTAAATACATGATATTGTATACCCTATTGTAGTGTCTAATTTTTCCCCTGGATTATGAAATTCAGGAAACTATTGCATTAGAAATGCTATGAAAAATTTTAATAAAATATCTGTAATAGTATGAATTGTGCTTTTAAAAGAATGTAGTAAAATACTCCACAATTTTCAAAATTTTACCAATATTTTACATAGTTTCTCAAATGTTATTACCATAGAAATTTACAATAAGCAGAGGTGACAAATTTTATGACTTTGTCAAGTATAAAGCTTCAATGAAATTTATAGAAAAGAATAAACTAAAAGGCTTGTGCCATTTTTTCTCCCAGTAGAAAGTTATTGGGCGGCTAGGTGGCACAGTGAATAGAGCACCGGCCCTGGAGTCAGGAGTACCTGAGTTCAAATCCGGCCTCAGACACTTAACACAAAAACTAGCCGTGTGACCTTGCGCAAGTCACTTAACCCCAACTGCCCTCCAAAAAGCAAAAAAAAAAACAAAAAAAAAGAAAGTTATTATTATTATCCACTTTAAAACAAATACAATGGCATATATATAATGTTTGAGAAATTAGGTAAACTGCCAAAATAATGGGATTGAAACTTTGTTTATAGTAAAGGGAGAGTTTTGTCTGAGATTATTTGACCATTACTTATTAAATTTATGAAATCATATATGCTAATAAATAGTACATAGTGAAGTTACATCATCAAGACAGCTTAGTAGCTGTCAACGGCTTCATATTTTTGCCAGAGGAGATAATGGGCAGTACAGATTGGAGACTTACTGGAGTCAGGATTTTCTGAGGATGTGAGTCAACTATTACATATTTATTGCAGTGTGATACTCCAGAATGTAGGTTATTCATAATTTATAGATGAAAAATAAATAAGATGTGTTTGCTAAATGTTATTGCAACTTGAGAAAAATAACAACATAGTTAGTATAAAAAATAACTACCCCTAAACTGTGATTAGTGAAATCTGGCTATATGAGATTAAATCTCATGGGACAATAATTTGATATTGTCCTAACTTTTAATTTCATGTATAATTGTCTGAATTGTCATAAAGCCAATAAATATTCCACCATTCAAGGGAAATGCCATGTGCTGCCCAAAGTGAGTGTTGTTTGAGAACTGCTACAGGTAGATATCTATGTCTGAGACAACTGAGGGGACAACCTTGCATAGGAAAAGGTAAGATCATAACTCGGTTTCTCATTGTCCTCTTTCATTTATGAAACAGATTTTCTCCCCTGGATAATTCTGAGCCTGGCTGGGATACCATGTGAATAATGAGAAACTTTGCTGTATGACAGCTTGTTAACTATGACTCTTGCCCGGAATCAAATAGAGCTTAGGGAGTATTGTTCCACTGTTATGGCTTACTATGCCCTTGAGGGGTCAATCTTGTTACTATCAAAACCATATCTAGACTTTTTCCATTCATTAGGAATTTCTATAATCAGTGCAGATAAGCAGTGTAAGTTAGCAATACTAAATCAATTAATTAAGAGATTAACACGAAAACATTTGAGCTAATATAATGGAATACAAGTATAAAAGATCTTATTATTTTAAATCTATATTTGTGTTCAACTTCTTATCCCATGCAACTAGATAAATGAGTTTTTAGGTTTTCCATTCACTTGTTACTAATTAGTACCTTTTTCACTCAAGACGAAATGAGGATAAGAAAGAGAAGTACATTTGACCATTTGTACTCTTTAAGGAATTGAAGTTCAATGTATTGTGTGTATATGTGTATGTGCATGTATTTGTATATGTATGTGTACGTGCATATGTGTGTATGCACACATGTTTACATACTTATACATGCACATGTATACATATGTATGTATTTATGTATATATTCCCTCCAGCTACCATAATATTGAGAAAAGCCTCATGAGTTACAAACATCATCTTTTCATGTGGGAATGTAAACATGTAAAGTTGACCTTTAATTTCTCTTCCCTGTTTACTTTTTCATGCTTATCTTGATTCTTGTATTTGAAAGTCAAATTTTCTATTCAGCTCTGGTCTTTTCAACAGGAATGCTTCAAAATCCTCTGTAGAGGGCACTGTCAAGGGCTCTAAGGGGTCTGCATCCCATGGGCATGTATCCAGGCCATTATTCAAGCCATTAAAGGGAGGCTTAGAACATTCTGGTTGTCCTGAAACCCTGGCTGCTTGAGCCACATAGATAAAGTAGTGATGCATGTGATAAGAAAGCAGGAAGCTTTCCATGGGAGTAGCCTCTGACAAAGTTGCAGGTTAGGTACCTCAAACTACATGAAGTTGCCCATGAGAAAGTACGATGCAAGTGTTTTAGCTACGGTATATAAAACCTAACCCTCAGATGCTTAGTTGAGACTTCCTTAGAATGCAAAAAATGTATGGTTCCAATCTCTGCCTGGCCACAGGCTCATTGTTCATGCCCTCATGTTTCGGTTGCTGCTGGAAATGCAAGTGATATTCCTCTATCTCATTGAATGTCCATTTTTCCCCCTGTAATGCTAATGTGAATTTAAAGATTTTCCCCACCCCTTAATAAACCTAGGTAAATCTGCAACCAAATTAGAAAAGCAAAAAGTAATCTACCTGTCAGATCTGTGGGGAGGGGAAGAATTCATGACTAAATGAGATAATGAGCACTATGAAATGTAGAATAAGATTTCTGATCATATTCAATTGAAAACCTTTTGTACAAACAAAACCAATGGAACCAAGATTAGAAGGAAAGCAGAAAGCTAAGAAATGATCTTTACAATAAGTGTGTCTGATAAACATCTCTTTCTCAAATATATAGAGAAATGAGTCAAATTTCTGAGAATATAAGTCATTCACCAATTCATAAATGGTCAAAGGATATGAATAGGCAGCTTTCTGAGGAAGAAATCCATGCTATCTAAAGACATATGAAGAAGTGCTCTAAACCACTTTTAAGTAGAGAAATACAAATTACAACAACTCTGAAATACCACCTCATAGAAATGAGATTGGCTAATATGACAAAAATCAGAAAATAATAAATGTTTGAGATGTGGGAAAATTGGGACACCAATACACTATTGGTGGAGTTGAGAACTGATGCAATCATTCTGGAGAGTAATTTGGAATTATGCCCAAAGTGATCCTGAAATACCACTAATAGGTCTGTATCCCAAAGAGATCATAAAAGAAAGAAAATGACCTACAAGTGCAGAAAATTCTTTGCCACACTATTCATGGTGGCAAAATATTGGAAACTGAGGAGATGCTCATCAATTGGGGAAGGTCTGAACAAGACATGGTGTATGATTGTAATGGAATACTGTTGTGCAATAAGAATTGAGGAATAGGCATATTTAAGAAAAAAACCAGTAAGATGTACAAAATACTGCAAAGTGAAATAAGGAGAACGTGGAAAACACTACACAGAATCAGTAAAATCATTTGATGTTCAATTATGAATGACTCAGCTTTTCTCAGCAACCAAATGATCCAAGACAAGTACAAAGGACTAAGGAAAGAAATTACTATTTATATCCAGATAAAGAACTGATGGTCTCTAAATATAGATCGAAGCATTTCATTCCTTTTAGTGTTCATTTCCTTTTGATCTGTTACTTATTACATTACTGTAATGAATATGAGAATACGTTTTACATCATAACATACACATTAAACTACATCAAACTGCTTACCTTTGGATGGAATAGGCAGGAATTATTCAAGTAGGTGAAGCAAGTTCTTGGCTGGAAACTTCAAAATTAGAGGAAGAGAACTCACATTCAAAGTGAGCCAGGATACAAGACTTGCTGATATAAAGCAAGTAGAATATCAGTAGTAGTTGCCACAACTTCCAAGACAGGGAAGCTACAGAAGAATTAGGCTGGAGGATAGCAGATTCTAAGGCGTAAAAGAAGTATATTGTAGATGCTGTTGACTTTTAAAGGACCAGTGTCATACTTTGTAAATAAATTTGATTCATAGCAATTGTTATCTAAGCTCTATGGAAAATCATAAGTTTTTAGAACTTCAGCATTAAAGTCTTAGAGTCAGAAGGCAATTAATAAATGCAAACTCTTTTCCACAGTCTTTTCAATTCAAGGAGTGGGACAATATGGAAGTTGGGTCAATGTATCCACAGTCCTAATGGAGGCATCTGAATAACTATTAGTGGTTGAGATAACACCATTTTTGAACCTATCAAGAAATGTAGCTTTTTAAGGATTTCTTTTATCTTAGGAGGCCAGGCCTAGCATAGTCAGGATAGTGAGAAATCAGGTATTTAGATGGGGCCCTAACAAATATAGATATCTTCTTTCTTTTACTTTCCATCCTCCAGATTTTTGCTCTTATCCAACTTTTCTCTTTACATTCTCTATGCCAGTAATGAGAACACCTTTTAGCTCATTAATAAGACAGTAGGAATACGTTTGCCAACTTATTATTAGAAATTCCATTTTCCTTTGGGTGATTTTTGGGTGTTATTTTTCTATAGCATTAAAAATAAACTCCATCATACATTATAGTTAGTAAAAGCAGTTGGCATTCTTACACAAATGAAAAACATGTGTGAATTCTATATGAAAGACCATCAATAAAAAGGTAACTATATTATCAGTAATTTATGTAAAAAATCCCTACTAATTAATTATGTGGTATTAAAAAATACAGGTTAGAAATACCAAACTTAGAAATACAATTAAATTTTTTTAAAAAAACAAAAAAAATACATCAGCAAATCTGCCCATCACTCTGATCCTAAGACACAACCAAGATTGGCCTGTTTACAGCAGAGTGATGCTGACTGATTGACAGAGACTTGCTGAGGACCATGTTGCAAGGAAATGTCCAGATTGAAAGAGCCTTATCAGAAACTTTAAAGATAAGGTTGAAGAATTTTATTTTTTTAGAGGAGGGAATTGTTTCATGAATTGATTTAAAACATGTGATTGCATGAATTGAGAACTATAGGTATATGAAAGTGTCCATTGCACTAGTTAGCATCTGTGATAATAAATAGGATAAAATGATGCATTGTGCATTATAACTTCAAAGGAAAAGCACTTTCATGTTTTACCCCAACTTTTGCCCTCTCTCTAATGCCTTCTCTTTAAAGTATTCAAGCTCCTTTTGAAAAATTTAAAACAATTTTAATGTAACATATTTTGAATAAGCAGTAGTTTTCTCCACAGCAGGAATGAAAATGCATGAAAGACACAATTGAAGTTATTTCAGCCATTATGAATTCTTGGTTTATTTTTTCCCCTCAGACTATAAAATGTTTCAATTCAACAACTATTGTACAGTTGCTGCTTGATATGAATTAAGACTAAATTACACTCTGATAATAGTTGAAGGACACTTCCACTTTATTATTATTAAATGTTTTGTTCAAGAACTTTAGAAATTTAGTTTCAGTCTTTAATTTGAGCAAAAGCCTAGAAGTTGGTAATATCCTATTTTATTTTCACACATCCCCAGTAGTGCTGTTTTGTATATTGTCTATGTGCTGATCAATATATTAAACAAGAACACCAAATATAGAATAGTTTCTATTCTCTTTCCTTCTGGTTTATGATACAAAAAAAATCAAAATAAGGAAGACCGAGACAACCTTATGCCACCCCATTTTTAAAATCTTACATTTATATATGAGTAGATGTGGCTCTTTCCCCTCAAAAATAAACCAAATATTAGTAGAATTACTGTGATTGAATTCAGTAAATTGTTTCCATCTTCTTAACAAGGGCCCTTGATAGTCATAGTAACATAGTTTTGCCCTGGAAGGAACATTGGAAAGCTGTATTTTTACTCATGAGGAACTGATACTGATAAAGGTTAAGTGATTTGCCCAGGATCATACAGCTATTATCTGAGACTGGATTAAAAGCATAATTATAATAACTTGGCATATTTATGCACATCATATTTTGTATGGAAATAGTTTTCTCTAAGTAAACTTAAATTCATGCAGAATTGATTACGAAGTTTGTCCTCATAGTTCTAGAAGCCTCTGCATTTTTATCTGAATGCTTCTAATTTTAATTCAGAATTATTCTTTTTCCTACTTTCAGTTTCTCTTTCCTTATATCCATCCTGTATAATAGGACTGGGATTCTTAGAATACCATTTAAAAAAAATATTACTGGTTTGCTCAGGAACCTATTGCTTATTCTATACATTTGAAATACCTGACCTTAAAATTTATTACTTATTCATTTACATTTTTGGAATTTGCTTTTCTTACTGTTCAACTAGGTACTACCTAGTTGATAAAGATGAAGAAGATGTAGTCTTTTTCCTTAAACAGTTTAAAATAAAACATATTTTTTACTAAAACATGGAATTTCCTCTCTAATCTAACTTGACTACACCAAATAGCCTGCCTATACATAACTGTCAGTTTAAATTGATATAGTCTTTCCTTCTCTTTTCTGTCAATCTAAAGTCTTCACTTCCTTCAAAGCCCAGTTCAAGACACATCAATTGTATTAAATCTTTGAATTGTTTAATTACATCTAATTTATGTATGTACTTACCTAAATATTTTATGTACATAACATTTATTGACAGCTCCTTTATGTCCTTAAGCATAATTATATTTTTAAAATTATAATTATTCAATTGACTTTAAATCCTTGGCATATTGACATGTGCATGTCTATTCTCTCACATTAGCCTATAATCTCCTTTAGGGAAAGAGAATATTTATTGGTTAACTTTATTTTCTGTAGCACCAAGCTCAGTGCCTTATATAAAGTAGGCATATCAATGTTTATTAAATGAATTCAAAATTCACAATCATAATTATCAATAACCAAATGTAGTGGTTTATATTCTAACTTCCCATTACCATCATCATGCAACATCACCCCCCCTAAGTTTTCTCCCAATATTTTAATATGAGGTTCCATTAAAATAGATTATGAATAACTTTATAAAGGTATTTGTTTCTTTAGTGTAGCTCCATTTTACTCTCAAAAAGAAAAATACCTCTATAAGAATGTTGGAGTTGACTAGTTCTAATTTTCAGCTTATTTTCAATAGTTGTTTAGAAAATGAAGTACTTGTGTATCCTTGTAATGGTAATTAATTTGTTTGATCAGATGTTAAGTAGATCCTAGAAACTTAGTGTTAAGTATAGAACTCTGTCCATTGGTGAAAAGGTGTGAATTTCCCTGTTGACTTGGAAGAATGCCATTGGCTGAGACACTTCCCTGAACCATGTTGACTTGGGAGAAGGCAAGTGTTTATAAGCAGGAGAATTTCAGAGATAGACAGATTCTTGGATTTGGTTCCTGAGTGGCTGACTGAAGATATGAACAGGATGGGACTTTGTCGGTAGTCTGGCTGATCCTTGAGTTCCAGGCAAGAGAAGTCCTGAAGGGTTTGAGGTGCACTGAAC
>JAQQSW010023774.1:0-10209 GCA_028646575.1 Pseudocheirus occidentalis
CTATAATTTAAAGCTCTGCAATACCTGCAACTAGGAATTAAGATATACAGGGGCTGGGGCATGGAGACCCTCCTTGCCCTACCAGAAAGTTAGAGAGCAGACCAGGGGAGGGGCTCTACAGTGGGATGGCTGTTTTGGGGTTGGGGTAGGGGAAAGACAGAGAGAAAATTTGTAATCCAAAAATTTCATGAAAATAAATGATGTAAACAAGAAAACAAATAAAATTTATGACAAAAAAGAAGTGTATTTCATACTTAAGGTGCTTAAAAAAATATATGTTTAGATGGGGGAGAAGCAACCTAGATAAACTAGGGATTGTTATGAAGTAAGAAACATGAGTCAAATAAGTGAACAGTGCTTGGGCATTCTGGCTAATAGGCAGCCTAGTACAGTTGAAGGGGGTGGTAGGGGTGGTGGTTAGGGTAAACGTCTGGCATCATGGAATGAATATTATTCTGGAGATCACATGAACTATGTCTGGGTCCCAGTAAGTCACACATCACTTTCCTCATCTGTAAAAAGGGGATAATATGGGAAGAGAATAAGTGTCTATAGAGCACCTACTATGAGCCAGGCACTGTACCAAGCACTTAACAAATACTGTCTCACTGGAACCTCATAATAACCCTTTGAGGTAGGGACTGTTATCGCATTTTGCACTTGAGGAACCTCAGGTAAACAGAGGTTAAGTGACTTGCCCAGGGTCACACAGCTAGTAATTTGTAGGCTGAATCTGAACTCGGGTATGCCTGACTTCAAGCCTAGTACTGTATATACTGTACCACCTGCATACCTGTCTCATAGAGTTACTGTGAAGAAAGTACTATGCAAGATGGGAGCTATCATCATTATCAATCATATCATAGCATAAATCATATCAATCATAAAAATCAATAGGCCGTGGGGATTTTTTATCCATCATGTCATCTCCAGAATTTCTCATTAGGGCTATGAAACACTACAATACTCTGACAGAGGGAAATAGTAGTTTTCTTCTCTGAGGTAGTTTTCCCTTTCTTTTTAATAGATCAGTCCACGCTTATTGAATCCAATCCAAAGAATATCTATAAAGTACCTTCTACGATCCAGGAACTGTCCTAAGCACTGAGGATACAACCATTTTTTAAAATCCCTGTTTTTAAGGAGCTTATAATATAACGGGAGGGGGGACATCACACAAAAGAAGGTAAGACAGACTGTGGGGGAGGGAGCAGAGAATACACGGCTTGGGGTTTCTAATTCTCTGGGGTTAAAAACAGACGCAAAATGTTGTTGTTATTCTTTAGCCCTGTCCAACTCTCCATAGCCTCATTTGGGATTTTCTTGGCAAAGATACTGCAGTGGTTTGCCATTTCCTTCTCCAGATCAATTTACAGATGAAGAAACTGAGGCAAATCAGGTTAAGTGACTTGCTCAGGGTCACACAGCTAGTATGTGAGGCCAGATTTTCTCTCAGGAAGATGAGTCTTCCTGACTTCAGGCAGGACACACTATCCTTCGTGCCACCTAACTGCCCAATGTTTGAAGTGGAGGAATCAAAAAGTCCTGTTTCTGCCCTCTATGAAGGAAGGCACTGGGAGGAGTTTCTGTACTCCAGTCCTCCAATTAGAAGGGAGAGTAAACTGAAGGAGGCAGTATCAATTAAAATTTGAGTTAAGGCTGTGTGGTAATGTGATTAGAAGCTAAAAATTTAAGGGGCATCTTAGTCTCTGGAATTGAAACCAGGGAGAGCAACAGAATGCAAAATTGCCTTACCAAAAGACTGGATTACCTTTTGAGGTACCTCTTAGTCTCAAATTGTTTGGAAGTGTTTTACTGCCCTGGGAGAGAAATTAATTCTCATGTTACTTAGTTTATTATCTTCTCTGGCTCCAGAACACAGGACACCTTTGAAGTAAAAAAAACCTTTGAAAGTTTTCTCTGGTTTCACCATGGGTGCACCCTGTAGGAACCCGGGACATACTGCTTTATGATCTCCTAAAGAGTTGCCCCTTGGTCATATTCACTTGTTTCATACTTCATTACAAGGCTTTCATCATAAGCAGTCTGTCTCATTCTCTGATGAAACAAGATCAGAGTGTAGGCAGTCTCTCCTGTGCTCCTTAGACCTGAACCTCTCTTATTAGGGGAAGAATGGAGGAGAAAGACTGGAAATGCTAAACAAACAAAAAAATTAAGGCAACTGAATTCTATGAAAAAACTTACTGCTTCTCATTACACCCCCACTCCCCACACTACTCAAGTTTTGGGTTGATGCCCTTTTCCCACACTGAGGTCAGCACAGCAGGTTCTGTATTTGCGCAACCAAATCCCCAACAATCCTGAACTCAAATTACCATCATCCTAATAGGTACCCTGAGCTGGCAGGCTCAGCTGGAAGGTTTGGGGCAGAGCGTACTCAGGCTTCACACGGGAGCAGTGATTCAGAGAAACATTAGTGTCTCACATTAGTGAGAAAAGAACAGAAAATCACCACCACTGCCCATGTGTGCTGGAAGTAGACAAATTATGTACCTCTGAGCAGGTTGATGAACAGGGGAAACAGTCCAAGAGGAAAAGAAAGAAAAGAAATAGGCAAAAGAAAAAAATAGTGAGAAAATGGAAAAGAGGAAGAAAAAGTAAGGGATGGAAGAAGATTCATTTTGAGGACTGATTTATTGCCACTCCATTTCCAAACTTGGGAAGGGAGTAGAAACAATGAACTTCTCGTGCTTTCAGTTGTTGGTGTTTTTTAAAACTATAGTTAACTTCTATTAATCTGTCTAATAAGAACCACTCCCTATTCCTTATTGTGAAAATAGGAACAAGTGTCTCCATGCACAGAGATTAAAGACGTGATTACAAAGAACAACATGTTCTGCCTTGCAGAAAGTGCAAAAAAAAAAAAAGTTTGCTAAAGATGGATGTCATGATGCATACTGTCTGGGCAAATCAGGCTATGGTTTTACAGGTCATGGATTTAAAGTGTCCCAATGTGAATCTTATCATTTTAGAAGCTTCTACCAAATGCTAGAGGAGCTAGGTGGCACAACAGATAAGAGTGTTGGACCTGAAGTCAGGAAGACTCATCTTCCTGAGTTCCAATCTACCCTCAAATACTTATTAGCACTGTGACCGTTGGCAAGTCACTTAACCCTATTTGCCTCAGTTTCCTCATCTGTAAAATGAGCTGGAGAAGAAAATGGCAAACTGCTCCAGTATCTTTGCCAAGAAAAGTCCAAATGGGGTCACAAAGAGTTGGACACAACTGAATAACACCAAATGCTATGAGTATTTCTCATGTTAGAGTAGCTAGGTCATGTGAAATTTTCTGAGTTGGGCTACAGTGACATGTATAAATTCTTAGAAATAGCGCTAATAATCTCTGTTGATAAATTGCAGTATTTACAAAACCAGAGAAGGCTCTAACACTTTGGTGACTGTTGTTTGGGTGGAGTCTTAGTGGTCCTAGATTTACTTGGAGACTGCTCAAATTTTCTTGGTTTATATTTAAAATAATCTCACTGTTCAAAATGAAGGCAAATCAGTAAGCATTTATTAAGTACCTACTATGTGCCAAGCACTTGGTTAAGAGCTGAAGATAAAAGATAAAAATCAAACAGTTCCTGTCCTCAAGAAGCTTATGCTCTACCAATGCACAGGAGTCCCTTGTTTTGCTTAAAATGCCTTGTTCATGCAAAATATGACATCACACACTAATATTCAATAAAGAATCCTTCGTGATATTTTCTCACAAGTTCCATCATCAAGGAGCGGAATCTGGCAGCAATGTATAAGACAGAAGGGGGAAAAGCAGTTTATCATGGTAGGCAGAATGTTGGACTTGGAGTCAGAAAGACTTGCGTTTGAATTCGGCTTTGGGCTCTAGCTGAAACTACCTAAATTACTAAAATTTAAATATATTTGTAAAAAGTAATAATAATAATAACAGTACAGTGCCAGGCACATAGTAGGTGCTTGTTTCCCTCCTTGTCCCTATTAAGCCTCAGTTTCTTCATCTGTAAAATGTAGACAAGAGCACTGCTTATCTCACAGGTCTTTTAAGAGTACAAAACGAGATAATGTAACATAAAGCTTCTTGCAAACCTAAAGTCCACGTGAATTCTTGTTATTATAGCTGTCCATGTTGGTGCTGTGGATTAGAACGAGGAGACCCTGGAGACAAAGAGACTATGGAAAGGTCAGGAGGATACAAAGTAGATTTGAGACCCAGAGAAGGGAAAGAACATCAGCTCTAGAGTTAGAGAACCTGGATTCAAATATTGGTCATCTGCATGACCCCAGGCAAGTCACTTTCCCTCTCAGGGACTCAGTTTCCTCATTTGTAAAATGAAGAGACTGGACTAGATGACCCCTGAAGTCCATTCCAGTTCTAAATCTATGATTCATTACCCTCCAAAATAAAAATAGACCTAGGGGAAAGGTGTTGGGAATGAAAGAAAAGGGAATTTGCAAAAAAAAAAAAAAAATATATATATATATATATATATATATATATATATATATATATAGTTCAAAGGTAAAATCAACAGGATTTGTTGAATGCAAGGGGCTAAGGAAATACTGGAAATATAAGCTGAGAGCCTAGGAGCATCCTGCTTGGATTAGCACTCAAGTATGGGAAAAAGATGGGGTAGCTATTAATTATGGTGAAAAGTATTTTGAGGCCGAAGCAGTAGCTGAGTGGGAACAGGAGGCCCCTTCCATCCCTCCAGCTCCTCACTGAGAGTAAAGATGCTTTGGTCACAATAGATAAACTATAGTCACCTCTTGTTTCTAAACCAAATGCAACAACAGACTGGTAAACATGTTACTGCTACCTAAAGCTGGGAGAGTGTTTGGGGCACTATGTTGCAATGTGGTACTAATATTCCCTTTAATCTCTTAGGTTTTGGCACTCTTTGAAGACCACAGGGTGATAAGGACCATAGATCCAAAGTAAGGAGTGACCTCAGAGGGCATTTAGTCCAATTCCCCCACTTTAAAAATGAGGAAACTGAGCCCCAGGAAGATTAAGTGATTTGCCCAGGGTCACAAAGGAAGTAGCATCAGAGGCCATGGTCCTATGAATTTAGAACTAACTCTCTATCCACAACACAACAATGATTTCAGCATGACTACTACTTGTACATCCAAGCTAGTCTTTCCTCTACCTGTTACTGATATCAAGGCAAGGAGGAGAAGAGGTAGGTGTACCTACAGCAAGGGTGCTTTTCTGGGGGGTCCCTTTCTGGGCACTGATTTTTCAGGGCTTCTGTTCTCAGGGTATTTTTCTTCAGGCAGTGCACAGTACACAGATTGGAAGAGAATTAGTGTGGTGACCAAGTAACCTTCCTCTATAGAATCTGATCTCAAATTATATTTCCAGAGTTCTTTGATTTTACCTAGAAGCCTGAAGCTCTCATCTAAGTCTTACAAAAGCCCTGTGGGGCAAGTAGAAAACATTTAATTACTCTCATTCTATAGAAGGAGAAATTATGACCCCAAGAAGCCCAGTGATCTGTGACTATAGGTGGTGAAGGCATGCTCCAAATCCAGTTCTTTTGACTTTGGATATCATCTATCTCTTGCCGAGACGACCAAGCTTTGGGTGGGTTACTATAGAAAATTTAAAAAGAAGCCTACCATCCTTCCCCCTTTTAGGAAGGCCTTTTCTTAGTATCCTCTGAGAGAGAAAAAGAAATAAAGAAAGGGAGAGGGGGAGGAGGAGGAAAAGGGAGAGAGGTAGAAGGAGGGAGAGAGAAATAGGGAAGGAGAAAGACAAGAGGGAGGGGGAGAGAGAGGGAAGATGGAGAGGATAGAGAGGGAGAAAGAGAATGGATTTAATTTAATAGGTCTTTCTAGGTTCTCAGGAATGCTAAACATGTCCTCATCTTCCTGCATACTAGAAGCTCCTAAAAACACAAGTGTTAAAATGAGGAAGGAGACCACAATGAACAGAAACTAACAGATATTTTCTGCCCCCCCCCATCCTCAAGGACAAGCATAGCAGCTAGACAGACTGACTAGAAGACTGGATTCTGAAAAGGACAACACTGTATGTTTTGCAATCTGATGACAGAGTGCCTGCAACATGATAAATCTCCAGGAAAAGATGCCCAAGAACACTGGAGGGATAAAAAAGTAGAAGGGGGAAAGGTGGGGAGGAGGATGGTGGAGAGGCCCCCAGAGTATGGGGAGACAAGTGTGTAGAAGACAGTCAGGTGTTTTTGCTAACCTCATTCTACAAAGACAGACTGCAGCAGGAAGGAGAGATTGGTTGGAAATGTGATGTTTGATTTGAGCTTTTAGTGGGAGTTGGCCATATTCTGGGGGAGGTGAATGGGATCTGATGGGTGCTGGCAGTTTGTGGGCTCCTGCATAAAGATTTAAAAGCTGGGTTTTGCCATCTGTGCATTTTTTTTTCTGGTGATGGACTCTGTATTTGAGCCAACCAGCTCTGAGAGTCTCATGTTATGTGACAATGAATGAACATTCAGGAGGCTTTGCCTTGTATGATCCTCCCTCAGATGTGGTAAGGAAGTATCGCAGACAAAAAAGAAATGGACTACAGACCTATTGCAGTTCAAGAGGAAGGGAGGGGTGATGGAAGTAGAAGGCAAAGATCAAAGACTTGGTTACCAACTGTCAACATCACCCTTTCTTAAAGTTTGCTACCAAGAAAGGCATTTGAGAGAAGTACCACTCACAACTCCATAGTCTACTACACGGTCCTCAAAGGGGTTTCAATGCCTGTCTAGCTCCTGCGTCAGGATAAAACAAACTGAATGGTGGCAAGAGTATTGTTAAATGGTGCATAAGGGGTAGCATACGCATGATAAAATGAATTCAGAGTCAGGAAAAGTGATATAAAAGAATGAACACAGGCTTTCAAGTCAGGAGACCTGAATTTAATTCTCAGATTGGTTTTTTACTACCAGTGCTACTTTTAACCACTCTGGCCTCAGTTCCCTCATATGTAAAATAAAAGGTTATATTATATGGTTCCTAGGACCCTTCCAACTCTAAATCTATTATCCTATACAGTGAATCAGATGTCTCTCTCCTACTAAAGAGGACTGTCTTCACACATTGATTGGATATTGTACCTCACTTCCATTCCCAAAATGAAAAATATCATACTTCTATCATATTTTAGGAATTTACTCCATCTATCTTAACTCTTTCTGAAAGTCCTACATTTTAATGGATGTTTTACTTCTAAATCTACCTTTCATTACATTTTCCCCAATATCTCTTTCTCCCAGCTATATTAGATCAAGAATAAAATTGAAATTCCTTGGATACTAGAAAAACAGAAGCTCTCCATAAGTAGCTGCAGGAAATCTGAAACCCTGAAAAACTTCAAATTCATGATGCTTTTAACTAAGTAAATGGAAAAGTTACTGCATACAGTTAATACTTCCTTCATGTCTGGGATGGAGAGGGCAAAGGAGAGCAAAATAAAGCCTTCAATATCTGTTATCACTTGATTTCTGACTGAAACTTTTCCCACTATTACCGAACATCACACTGCTATTTCTTATATGCATCAACTGCTGACTCTGCAAAACAATTACTTTTTTAAAAAATCTTTTCATGATTTGCAGCAGACATTTTGGATTGAGAAACGTCCTGAATTAAAGTAAACGGGACCTCTCTTCAATTTCACAATCGTGCTTTCTACATGACTATTTTAAAACCAGTATTGTACCTCAGACAGAGCTAGATTTGGAGGCAGAGGGCTTGGATTCAAATCTGAACCCCGATATTCTACAACTTACGTGACCTTGGGCAAATCACCTTACCTCTCTCTTTGCATTCCAGTTTCTTCATCTGTAAAATAAGGGAGGTGGATTCCAAGGTATTTGAGGTGCCTTACATCTCTGAATCTCTGATTCAATCATCTACAAGCCCATGAATTTGGACCCTTTTCCACTTCAGACACCCCTGCTGGTCTCTTCCTTTCTCTTCTTACCAATCCACTCTAGGCCTTGACCTCTTAACAACAAAAAGATTCAAACGCAATGTTCTCTATTTGCAGTACTTAACATTTTTCAAGTTCACACCAATGTTAAACTCAGCTTAAAACTTGTTACCATCCCCTGGATCATTCCAGCACCCACTTTGGGATCTACCCCATTAGAGATGAAGAAATAATTGAGTAGGAAAGGACAACAACTGTTACAATCATTTAACACCAAAATGTTGTCTGGGATGAAAAATAAGCCTCATCCTTAATTTAACGAAAAACAATAAACACAAAGATCTCTTAGGATAAGAACAGGAGTTTATTCTCTTCCCCGGGAGAAGAGGGTGGTCTTCCTCATGACTCATCATGGAGGAGAGGCTGTTACAAAAGACAGTGCAAGAATTTATACCCTAATGCAGTCAAGCCCCCTTCCTGACTGTCTCCTCTCATTGGCTGAGGGGCAGACTTAAGTCTCAGCACCAAGATCTTTCCCAAATGGGAAGTCACAGGGAAGCCCACCACTGTCTCTCAGTGGCTCAAAGATAGGCTTACAAAGAACAAGGATGCTGATTGACAGCAAGGGAAAGGGGTGAGGGGAGAGTCCCAAAGCAAGGAAGGAAGAGTGAGCCTGGGCTGTCCCTGAGTCCCACTGGCGGGGGAGGAGGGGCCCACAGAGGCAGGAAAAGCAAAGAAATGAAAGGGGGAGGGGTCAAAAAATTCCCCAAAGAGGCTTGTTGCTGATTGACAGCAGCAATGGAGGAGGAAAAGGGAAGTTAATAATCCCAAACTGCCTGAGAACTTTTCACTCTCCCCATACAGTACCCTTACATAAGTCACACAGCTAGGTGGCACAGTAGATAGAGAGCTAAGTCTGAAGTAAAGAAGAGCTGAGTTCAAATTTAACCTCAGATTTGAGCCTCACTACCTGACTGATCCTGGGCAAGTCACTTAACCTAGTTGGTCTCCCTTTCCTCATTTGTAAAATGAGCTGGAGAAAGAAATGGGAAACCACTCCAGTATCTTTGTCAAGAAAACTCCAAATGGGGTCTTAAAGAGTCAGAGATGACTGAAAAAGGAGTAAACAACAAAAATCCTTACTTACATTCACTTCACCAAGTAGCTTCTTAATTCATCTTCATTTAGAAATAAGGACTAATCTGTGCAACAAGTTGAGGGCAGGAGCTATGACATGTTCAACTTCACATTTGTCAGGGCGTTTACCACAGTGCTATGCAAATAGCAGGCATTCAATAAATATTGATTGAATTAATGGCTTGCCTTTCAATACTGCTTTAAGGTTTACAGAATGCTTCATAAACATCAGCTCATTGGGAGGTAAGTGCTATTATTGCACCTACTTTACAGATGAGAAAACTGAGGCAGACAAAAATCAGATGACTTGCTCAGAATCAGGTGGCTATTAAGCAGCTGCAGCTAGATTTGAACTCAAGTTTTCCCTACTGCTGGTCTAGAACTCTCTCCATCACACCAAGAAGCTGCCAACCGGTACCCCAACCTACTTTTCCAAAGATCTACAAATGAAAAGGGAAATCGTGCTATTTCTATGATAATCCCATAATAGTTTTAAAACGATAATTTTAGGAAAAGTAAACAGCTAGAGTCAATTTTTAAAATGGGAGGAGGAGTCTGATTCTGATCTGTGATTTCACTGGGACCTATTCTGCAACTTAGCACCTTAGAGAGTTTCCTGGGCCACTGAGAGGTTAAATGACTTGCTTAGGGTTACAAAGGGGCACCTGGTGACTCAATGCATAGAGCACTAGGCCTGGAGTCAGGAAGACCTGAATTCAATTCAGACTCAGACATGCCCTAGCTGTGTGACCCTGGGTAGGTCACTTAACCTCTGATTGCCTGACAAAAGGATCCACTGCATGCACTAGAGAAGAAAACAGTGCTTCTACTTCTAGTGAACACCAAATGGCGGACGACGCCGGTGCTGCAGGAGGTGCTGGAGGCCCCGGGGGCCCCCGAGTTGGAGGTCAGGGAGGCTTCCGCGGGGGCTTCAGCAGTGGGGGCCGAGGCCAGGGCCATGGTCGTAGCCACGGAGCCCAGGGAGGAAAGGCTGAAGACAAGGAGTGGGTTCCAGTCACTAAGCTGGACCGGCTAGTCAAGGACATGAAGATCAAGTCTTTGGAAGAGATCTATCTTTTTTCGCTTCCTATTAAGGAGTCTGAGATCATAGATTTCTTCCTGGGATCTTCATTGAAAGATGAGGTCCTGAAGATCATGCCTGTTCA
>JAQQSW010023775.1:0-10208 GCA_028646575.1 Pseudocheirus occidentalis
CATGGACATGTCCTGTGTAACTACACAGGTACAGCCTGTATTGAATTGCTGCTCCGCCCAGTGGGAGTGGGTGACAGGGGAGGAGCTGCAAGAATCTAGTATTTAAAGCTATACAATCAAATGCAACTGGGAAATAATACATACAGAGATGGCGGCAGAGAGCTCCTCCCTGCCCTGCTAGAAAGCTAGAGGAGTGTTGGAGGAGGGCATAAAAGGGAACAGATTGTGGGAGGGGTCTTACAGTGGGATCAATGTTCTGGGCTGGGGGGTAGGGGCAAAGAGGGGAGAAAATTTGTAACTCAAAACCTTGTGGAAATGAATGATGTAACCAAGAAAATAAATTAAAATTAAAAACTGCCAAAAAATTTTAAAAAAATTAATAAAAAAATATATAAACCTGGTAGGAAACTAGAAGCAGAAGAAGGGAAGAAATGTTATCTTATACCCCAATATTTCTAAATGAGTCACAAAAAGGAATTGTTAATAATGACAACAATGATAGTGACAAGACTTACCATTTACATAGCACTTTGATGTTTGCAAAGTATTTTACAAATATCTCATTTGATCATCCCAACAAAACCCTGGGAAGTAAGTACTATTATTAGCCTGACTGAACAGATAAGAAAACTTAGGTTAAGTGACCTGACCAGGGTCATACAGCTAAAAGTGTCTGAGGATCAAGGATCGATTTGAACTTGGGTTTTCTTGACTCCAAGTTCATTATACAACATAGCTATCTCCAGATTCAGAATGAATCCTTGAGATCAAAAATCAATTGGGTATTGACTGTACATATTATGTTATGTAAACATAATGGAACATTTCGCCCTAAAAAATGAGAAAAGGGTTGGATTTAAAGAAATACTGACTTAAATGAACCGATGAAAAATAAAGTAAGCAACCACGTACAAAATACTATAAATACTATAGAAATATACTACAATATATCTATATCTATATCTATATGTGATAAATATATTTATACATAAATATAAATAGTATAAAGAAATTGAAAGCCTTAAGAACTTTTATCCAACCACGATTCCAGAAAAATGATGACTACCCACACCTGACAAATAGGTGCCCGACATAGAGGCAAGGGTGAGAGGTACTCCGTAACTGTGCAAGTGTAAACTGAGACATTTTCAGATGTGACCAATGTATGAATGAATTTCTTTTGATTGACTACACATATGCAAGGTTGTATTTTTTTGTGTTTGGGGGTGGGGGCAAAGGAGGTGGGTCTTGGGGAGAGGGAATAGCAATGACAATGAGGACAAAAAAATAAAAGCAAGACAGGCAGCTAGGCGGAGCAACTAGGTGGTGCAGTGAATAGAGCACCAGCTCTGGAGTCAGAGTCAGGAAGACCTGAGTTCAAATGTGACCTCAGACACTTAACACTTACTAGCTGTGTGACCTTGGGCAAGTCACTTAACACCAATTACCCTAGCTTACCTCTCCAAAAAAAAAAGCAAAAATAAAATAAAATAATAAAAGCAAGAAAGAGGATCGTTGTAGTGTGTAAAGCAAACAGAACAGAAGGGAGTTAAGGAGACAAAGACAAGCAGTACAGTTTTTAAGTGAACGTGGAATTTGGTATGTAATTCTGACAGGGAAAAAGTGCCAGCATTTTGTAGTGGAGATGTGAAAACTTCATATAATCTTCTTTTCTGTTTTTGGTTTTTTTTGGTATATGAAAATACTAACACCTGTCCGTGTTTGCCAAATTAAGAATGACAAATACAAATTATTTTAAAAATTGGTCCCGAACTCTAAATGTAGATGTCTCATAAACCTTATAAGAGTTTACAATCTAATAAGACATACACCAGTAACAATACAACAAACCAAAACAATGTGCATAAAAGTACAAGTTAATAAAGGAATTTTGTAAGGATTTCTGCAGTTTATCATTAAATTAATATTATAAAACGATTTCTCTCGACGAGTGCTCACTGCTATTACGGCTGGCTTTGAAATTCTCAGAATGCCACTTTGCTTCAGGCCCAACCTAAGTTTGCAGTAAGTTCACCAGGAAGGTTAAAGGGCAGTGAGTATTTGTTTTGGGACATCAACAGTCTGCTTTCTATACTAAGCCGAAAGTTTTCATCTACACTGAGTTATACAAAGTTGTAATAGGCATCCATTGAGTACCAGGTCATTTAATTACAAACTGGGATAGGGACTGGGACTGGGACTCTGATGTCACTGATGTGGGAAGGAAACTTCATGGTTTGCACCTTCGTCTTTGAGAATTTCCTAAAGAATTCAAGAGGTTAAATGACTTGCCACTATGGATGGCTGGCTAGATTTGAACTAAGGTCTTTCACGTTCCAAAGCCAGCTCTTTACTTACTAGTCCATACTGCCTTGAGCTATCAATGTATTAAAACCATTTTTCATTTGCACCAGAATTTTCAAAGTGTTCTCTGATTATTTTATACGAGCTTCACAATCTTGACACACACACTAGATCATAAACCAGACCTTAATGGTGACAGAGTCCAGCCTCCTTTTACAGATGAGGAAACTAAAACACATAAAGTTTGCCCAACCAGGAAGTCAGAAGCAAGCCTGGGATTTGAACCCAGGACATCTGACTCCAAATATTGAATTCTTTTCACTGTGTTTCTGCACTACCAGATCAGCCTTGATAACTTAACTTGGGGCCTAACGTATCTCCATCACTTAAATTCAGTTCTCAAAGATATTGCTATTTGGCTTCAAAATTTCTCTACCAATGGAGCAGGAGCGAAATAGTCAGGCAAAGACCACTGCCAGGAGTTCCCAGTCTCCCACTGCATCTGTGTCTGCAAGAGAAGTTGTAGGAGAAGTACAAACTCATCAAGCTAGAATGAGAGAGAACAAAATGACAGAACTCTTTTAAAGGACTGCACAGCTACGTCCACCTGAAAACAATGGCTTTTCACACATCGTTTGGTCAGCAAGTTACATTTGGCTAAATAGTCAAATCTGTGGCCAAAAATCAAGAAAAAAAAAAGCAACAGAGATTCAGATCTCCCTGACTTCCAAATTCTGCTTAATAATGCTAAAGAAATCTGAATAAGGGACAGTTATTTTGCCTAGAGAGTTAATTGGTTTATGAGACATAAAACAAATTAGTGTCAAAACTAGCTTTCAATTTCTATCTCAACTGAATTGGCCAAATGTAAGTTCAATGACGTTAATTAAGATTTTGTCATTTGAAGAATATTAGCAATCAAGCATGCGTATGAATACTGGCCTTGGGTCCTTCAAGCATGCATATGAAAGAGGTCAAAATATACTAATGAACACATTTTCCCTTCCCTTGAAAGGGGCACAAGAGGAAATCAGAGAAACTGAACCTAATAGTTCTTGGGAGTTTCAATGAAGAGATTGGTAAGAACCAGCACACTGAATGTGCTGGTCTGAATCACGGCTTTTGAAATTTCATCAACACAATGCTCCCTCCATTGGTACATCTTGGTAAATGGTACAGATCATAGCCTTTCCATGTCTTTTCATGCAACGCTTGTCCATGTCCTTACATCAATCTTCAACAACAAAGGTTAGACTAGAGGTGCCTAGATACCACATTATATTGATCGCATTAATATCAACTCAACACATGGAGTCACCTCCACATCATAAAGCAGAATAGGAAATGACGCATAAAAGTTGACCCAAATTCCTAGAAAATCTGGAGGAAGTAAGGCTTAAAGCATTTTGGAAAATGGACATTCCCCCCCACACCCCAATATGTGAAAGAGATGCTTGGGATTCTGATAGCCATACTAGAAAGATGAAAGAAAATAAAGAGAAACGTGTGACATGTGACTGATGATTGAGTGAGCTGAAAATTGAAGATAATTCTGAAAGACAGCAAAACTTCTCACCAAAATTAATGATCAATCACATGACACGTTGTCATATGATCTAAAATACAGAAAACACAAGGAAAAGTTCAAAGACCAAACTCTTATTATAAGTAAGGTAAATTAACTAAGTACCAACAGGGAATTTTTAGAAACTTAACTTAGAAACAATATATGAGCTGTGCAATTACAGCCTGAATATTTGAAGGAATAATGGCAAGAACTCTTTCAGAAGGGTATTTAACTGTTAGTCAAGTTTCTCCATAATCCTCACACTATTTGAAACATTTTGTAACATCAAATGACTAAAGTCAAAAATTATTGATAATTTTTAAAAATGAGCTACACCACTTGTGGTGAAATGGCAGTGGAGATGCATGGTTCTAAAAATAGTGGCATTTTGCATTCCCAAAAGAAGAGCTGAATGAGACAATAAAGTGTGTGTGTTTTTCTTGAACACAAAAGTCAGCCAGTTTGCCTTTTGTGCCAGTCCTCCAACGGGAGGGAACATAATGTTCTCATGTCAACAGCCACAGGGATTAGTGGCAGCAACAGGCTTTATGTTCTGGATGTTCTGCTGATTCACTTTACAGAGACACTTGGTTTTGTCAACCACATTAGAAAATTGGAAATCCTTCTCAAGATGTGAAAGACATCAAAACTGCTTTGACAGCACTCATTATGTTCTCATGGATCCTCTATTAGCTACTTTTATAAAGCTGTGTAACAACTTCTACCACTTGACTGTGACCAGGCAAGATTAGGGTTTAATAACAAAATTCAATTAATCAAGATCTTTTCTGTGCCAATAATTATGATTGAAAAATCAGAATGAAACAAAAACTGTTAAGACTGGTATGTCATGGCAGTCCCAAAGATTGGCTATTATGGTGCTGTCCAACTAACAAGTATTAAATAACTATTGTATTTTTCAGCTAAATGGCTCCCCCTTAAAAGTCAGATCATTATCATTCTAAATGTTATCTTTGAAAAAGAATTAGAGAGTAAGAATCAGTGTTACTATCAGGATGACAAGTATTTACAGAATGAAGAGATAAGATAAATTCAATATACAATACAGATTCCAGTATCTCTTCTCTTCATTACAATTAGATGCCAAAACAATTTTCCTAAGACCTAAGTCTGACCAACTTATTCCTAGTTCAAAAATCTGGCTTCCCATGGCCTGTAGGATAACAAATCAGCTTGGCCCTCCACAATCTGGCTCCCATCACCATTCAAACCTTCCTGCTTGAAAACCATGTTCCAGACAGCAGTGAAGCAGTTTTCCTACCCTGAATGCCTAGAGTGAAGAACATTCACTCATTTCGACCACTAAGATTTTCTTTTCTGTAAGGTTTAACCCAAATATCTTCCTTGGTCTAGAATTAAGAAAACTTTAATTAAAGTCTGAACTCAGGTACAAGCTGGGTGACTCTGGGCAAGTCACTTAACTTCTGCTACATTGTCTTCATTTGAAAATGGAGATTAACAATAGCAACCACCTTCTAAAGTTGTTGCCAGGTTAAAATGAAATAATAATTGCCAAGTATTCTGCAAACCTTAAAGAGCTAATTATACACAAGTTCCCTGGGTTTTATTTCTGTATCCTTACCTAGCACAATGTTCTGAAACATTCCCCTCATTAGACTAGGGTAGGAATCACTTAAAACTTAGTGCCTCAGATGATTCTCTGGGCACTGGGAGTTAAGAATACTATGCATTCAATAAATGTTTGCTCTGAATTTTACACAAAAGTTTGGTGCTTGCTAGGATTCTTTTTTAAAATTTCACAATCCAGGGATGGACTCTTGAAGACAAAAATCTGAGAAATTCTGAGTTTTAAAATTCAAAAATAATTAACTTGGAAAAAAATGACACAATATATTAGTATTCAGGCCATTAGAAATTCATAAGCCAATTGTATAAGACTGATCAATACTGCTTTAAAATAATCATATCAAACAGATTTTTGGTCAGTTGGGAACTGGTGAAAAAAGAGGGAAATGGGCTACCCAGGGAATTGTCCAGAGACCCTGATAAAGACCCAAGACATATAAACCAGAAGGAAGCATGTCTCACTTCTCCAGGTCTTAACAGTCATGTTTCAGAACTCAGGTGTTCAAAGATAGAAGAGATTTACCTGTCTTCAGCTCTTAGGTGACTGAATGACGAAGTGTGACTTGAGGTAAGGGCAACTTTCAACATCTTCTAACAAGTGACCCAAGCCTCTTGCAGTACATATTAAGATGGGAAAGAGAAAAGTACAACAATGAATTCAGAGGGACACCTTTCACCTCTCTTGTGAAGACCATCTACTCCAATTTTTTCCCTCTACATTGCCAGAAATTCTATTAATTGAAAATTATTTGAGGCTAATAACAAAATATCTCTAGCTCGAGTACACTAACATTCACACATTATTGGGAATTCTTTTAATCCAACTCTATTCTACATAGCTAAGTTTTGATTGAGAATTGTGAAGCCAAAGTAGACTATCTGGACCAACCTGGGGCACTAAGGACACAGGAAGCAGAAAACCAAGGATAATGGGAAAATAGGATAGAAAGAGGACCTCAGTGATGGCAGATTGTATTTACCTATCAGATCAGATACCTTAAAGCTAACCACTCAGCTAAATAGCTATTAAATCTGGTTTATACTTTTATATTAATGCTAAGGAGCTTGATTAATTTGATATCCTTGCTCTGTGCAAGAGAACATGCAAGGAATAATTAGAAATGCATTTTTCTGCAATCATGGGAAATTAGTGAATTCCAAAACATGTTAAAATCTGTTTATCTTAAGATCATTATTGAAAATAATAGCAATCAAAGAAGGTTCGATGTTGATGGTCAACTTTTGGTAAGTCATAGTTATGCAGTTTTAATGATTCTAGAATTAGAAAATTTTGTGTATACCCACACATACACATCCAAATATTACACACATACATACAGATATACATTTTTTTTCCTGTAACTTCTCAGCCAGAAACAAAGTCTGATTAGTTTATAAGTTCCAAGTGACAGGTGAATGAATGAGTATATTTTCCCCTTATTTATAGAAAGAGAGTGGGAGAGTCTTTCTAAAATTTTGAAGCCTTTCTGTGGAAATTACTTTTTATAGCTCCCAGTCCACATAGCATGTAGAAGAATGGAAAAATAGTGAGATTCCTTTAATTAAAAAAAATATAGAGAGAAATGAAAGGATCACAAAAAAGACAATTCTGATTATATAACATTAAGGATTTTTGTACAATCTACTGTACTAAAAAATTAGATGGCAAACAAGTAACTGGGGAAAAATGATTTGCAAAAAAGTTTCTTTGATAAAGATCTATCTAAAACATAAGAAATTGAAACTGATAAAACTATAAGACCCATACTAATAGATAATCAAGTGTTTGGGTTTTTGTTGTTGTTGTTTTTGCTTTTTGGAGGAGGGTAGGTAGGGCAATTGGGGTTAAGTGACTTGCCCAAGGTCACTCGGATAGTTTTACATTAGGTTAAGTGTCTGAGGCCACATTTGAACTCAAGTCCCCCTGACTCCAGGGCCAGTGCTCTATTCACGAGCCTCCTAGCCACCCCCGCAAATTGATTTTAAAGAGGCAGAATTCAGATAAAATAATTATCATGATTAATAACTATATAAAAATATGCTCCAGATCACCAGTAATTATGACAATTAAAACAACTCTGGAATACCACTTCATACCTATCAGATTAGCACAGCTTACAAAAAGGAAAATCACAAATGTTGGAGGGACTGTGGGAAAACCAGTATGTGAATACACTGCTGGTGAAAATATGCACTAATTCAGACATTCTAGAAAACAATTCAGAATTATGCTTAAAGATGCTAAACTGTGCATGCCCTTTAACCCAGCAATATCATTCCTAGGTCTATACTCCAAAGAGATCAAAGGGAGAGGAAAGGTACCTAGATGTGTATATGTATGTGCATGTGTGCATCAGATTTATTTTTTTTTTTTTTGCTTAAGCAAAGAAATGGAAACTGAGGAAGATGCCCATCAACTGAGAAATGGCTAAGTAAGTTATGGCCTATGCGTGTGATGCTACTATGCTATGAGAAATGAGGAAGGGGATACTTTCAGAGAAAACCCAGAAGACTTGTATGAACTGATACAATGTGAAGTGAGAAGAAAAAAAATTTATACAATAAAAACAACACTAAAAAAGACAAGCAACTTTCAAAAATTTAAGAACTCTGATCTAAACAATAACAAACTCAATTACAGACAATTCATGATGAAACATGTTACTATCCTCATAGGACTCAGTGAACACCCGAGTTGCTGGGGTTTTTTAAACATGGATAATTTGAATATCCGTTTTATTTCACATATTTCTAGCAGAAATTTTATCTTGCTTTATCAATGGGGAGGTGAGAGGAAGGAAGAGGAGGCGGGTCTGAAAATAAAATGAAATTTAATTTTAAAAGTTTGAAAATGTTCTAAATCACTAATAACTATAGAGATATAAATTAAATCAACAATACCTATTCAATCACACTTGCAAAATGTGTAACGTTGATGGAGCTCTTTGATCCAGTGACTCGAGAAAGCAATGTAGAACTATGCTCAAGTTACCAAACAATATACTCTTTTTCACTCCAGCTATATCATTACTAAATTTAAAATCCAAAGAAATAAAAAAAAAGGGGGGGGGGGAGTGGCTAGGTGGCGCAGTTAGTAGAGCACCAGCTCTAGAGTCAGGAGGACCCGAGTTCAAATTAGGCCTCAAACACTTGACTCACTAGTCATGTGACCCTGGGCAGGTCACTTAACCCCAACTGCCCTCCAAAAAACCGGGGGGAAAAAAAAGAAATAAAAAAAAGTAAAGGGATCTATGTGAACAAAAATATTTATAGCAGCACTATTCATGGAAGCAAATAACTTGAAAACTTAAGAGGGCGTCCCCCAACTGGGGAATGGCTAAATAAATTGTAGTATATGAATATATTAAAAATTATTGTTCCAAAAGGAATTATGAAATGGATAATTTCAGAAGAAACTGCTACAATTAATGTAGAGGGAACTAATCAGAAAGCAGGAAAACTAAACAATAATAACATTTTCCTTTTCTATCATATTAGCCAATCTCATAAGTGTTAGGTAGTGTGTCTGTTATTTTAATTTGCATTTGTCTCATCAATGGTGATTTAGAGCAGTTTTTCATCAGGTTATAGATAGCTTTGATTTCTTCTTTTGAAAATTGCCTGTTCATATCTCTTGATTAGTTCTCAATAGGGGAATGACCTGTATTTGTGTAAATTTGATTCAGTTATTTGTATATTTGAAACTATCAATAAAGTCTTAGATACTATATAGTAATGAAATGTACTTAAAATGGATGATTTGCATTGATCAGTGTTCTAAAATCTTTCTTTAAACCATTTGACTATTTATCTATTGGTATGGGTCTTATAATTTTATTAATTTGTATCAATTTCTTATGTTTTAGATAGATCTTTAGCATTAATTCTTTACTTAAATTTTATTTAAAAACACTGATGATCATTTAAACTTGTGTCTATACTAGAAACAAACACATTAGCACAGTTTTTGAGAAGGCTAAAGCCTTCAGTTACTGGGGGAAGGGGGGAGATAGAGACCTCATTATTTGATAAAGACTGCTGGCTGGGAAAGGTGAAGCCCATGTGACAGAGGGAAAGTAGGGACTCACTTGAATTTTCCCACAAATTCTTTCACTTATCTCTAGGAGGTGTATCTGAACAAGTTTTGGAGTGGTGGAGCCCACCAGGAGACAACCAGGGGCAGATTTCCCATCCAGGACAACACCAAAGGTCTACAGGAAGGGGATTTGTTGCCCTGGGTGGGAGAAGCCCAGAGTGTGAAGGCTGCACCAGCACAGACCCCACCACAGAAGAGCAGGAATGAGCCCTGGAGAAATGAATCACCCTAGCAGTGGCGATCCCCAAACCACTCAGAGCAGGACAGGGATCTATTGAACACAGTGGAGAGACAACCACAGGGCTTTTGGCAGCAGCAACACCTTCCTCTAAGGGTATCAACCCACAGACTAAATGTCTGAAAGTCACCTACTTGAGAACTTCTGAAAGGACGGTGGAATAAACTATTAGTATTCTCTATCCTGCAATAGTGGCAATACTGAGGTGTAGGTTCTGGGACTCCCCCCCACCCCCTTGAGCTCTCCTTGAATCTTTGAGGTACATACTCTGGGAAACCTCTTGAAGTCTGATTGAATCTTCAGGAGGCATTTGCAGAGGCCATAAGTATTTCATTGGGCTGGGCCCAAACCTGTTACTACCCTGGCCCTCCATTGTCCATCTGCTTCCCACCCTT
>JAQQSW010023776.1:0-10208 GCA_028646575.1 Pseudocheirus occidentalis
TAAGATATACAGGGGCTGGGATAGGGAGACCCTTCCTACCCTACCAGAAAATAGGAGAGGGGGGAGGGGCTTTACAGTGGGATTGCTGTTTTGGGGTTGGGGCAGGGCAAGACGGGGAGAAAATTTGTAATTCAAAAATGTAATGAAAATGAATAATGTAAACAAGAAAACAAATAAAAAATAAATTTAAAAAAAAGGCTCACTTCTAAGAGTGGCTGTGGATCACCTGAGAAATTGCAGCTGTCTTCTGGGCTTTGTTATGGAGAAAGATTGTTCTAGATCTGGGAGGAGAGTTGGAGCTAAATGAAGATGAGCTGAGAGAGTTGGAGAAGACGAATTTCCTTATGTTCTTGTTTTTTCTTAAAGAAGTGAGGGGCCATGTGGGCAAACAAGGTCACTGCTGATTGATTCTGTCTTTTTTTTCTTTCTTTTTTTGTGCTACAAAAGGAAGCTCACTGGTTAACAGGGGAGAGAGGAGAGAGGATGGAGAGAAAATACCTGAAAATAAATCTGATGTCAAAACAAAAGGCATGAATGAGACTTTTTAAAAGATGAATTTCAATGTAATATAAACCTGAAACAAAAGTTGTGAATGAAGTAGAGTTGCCAAATTGTTGGGTAGGGTCTGCCTTCAGAAGAACCTGCTGAGTGTAGCCTCCTTGGTTATCTTTCTGAAAGTGTCCTCAGAGCTCTCTGAGTCAGCATCACTTATCTCCTAGGAATGACTTGAGCTCCCCAAAGCTGACAACAAACTGAAGTTAAGTTTCTCTTGGCCTGTAAAAAAGGGGACCAGTAAGCAGGGAGTAAGGATCAGGATTAATGGAAGGGAACAGTGTGGCAGCAGCCACACCTGCCACTTGGGCCCCATGCGGAGCTGTTTTGCCATCACCACTTATTCATCAGACTTAGCTCTTTGGTGGTCACTAGGGAGTCCCACAACACATTCCTTTGTCTGTCGCTATTACAGCTAAGCAGTATTGCTGTGGAGAGACTCCAAGAGCTGACTAACAGGCTTTCAGATCCAAAAGACCCCACTTTCCCCCAGAGCCCAAGATAGTAACTGGCCATATGATCAACTAATTCCACCTGATGTCCTAATGGTAAAGGTTAGCACTTAGGAAAGGAGTACAGTTCTAAGTAACCTTCTGAAGGGAATTGTCATAACATTTATATGGCCCTTTAAAGTTTGCAATGTATTCTAAACATCCCTATGCTTTATGTACCATAGTTATTCTTATCTACGTTTTGCAGGAGAGGAAACGGGCTTAGTGAAATTAATTCCAAGGTCATTCAACTAGTGAACTCAGAGAAGGGATTTGACCCTGGGTCTGTGATGACTCCCAGTGTCGAATTTTAGCCACTATGTTCAACTCCTTCCCTCCCACTTCAAACAACAGCAAGCACCTTCTTGAAGCTGGTATCAGATGAGGGCTCCTTTCTGCTCCTTCTGTGTTATGAGAAAATGAAACACCAGAGAGAAATAAACTTAAAAGACATCCAGTGTCTTATTGGGGGCATAAAAGAGCTAACCCATCAAAGCTTGAAGCCGAACAACCATAGACTAGCTAAACTGATGACAAACACGGGAACTCTTTTGGTGTGTGGAGAGTAGGACCGTCATCTACTTTAAGGGGATAACTGTGTTCAGATGGGGTTTTAACACATGGAGTGATCGTATCAGAGATTGTGGCATAGTAGAAAGAATGCTAGACACGGAACAAGGAGAACCTGGATTTGAATCCTTGCCTCCCACACCCATTTGCTGAGTGACTCTGGGTAAGTCTTACCTACCTCTGCGCCTCAGTTTCCCCATCCATAAAGTGGAGATTGTAATAGCATTTACTTCACAGGGCTGTTTATAAAAATGAAATGAGATAAAGTTTATGTAAATGTTTATTATTGTTACATTAAAAGAATGATTTGGTGCATGATCTATCCCAATGTGGTTAATGACAAGCCATGTTATAAAGAAATGCCACCATATTTCAAGAAGCACGTAACTAGCTCTGAAACATGCTGACAGTCTTGTGACTCGGCTTACACTTGGTCTTCCATCAGTGGTATTCCAAGGACGACTTTTCCTTCTGAGCAGCTGACTGGTTATATCAACAGCGCTTGCCTAAAACACACAGTCTGAGTTCTGAAGGGGTGATGGAGATGGAGAAAAATGAAAGGAGAAGGTATTTATGGTTTCTTGGGGAAGACTGTTGTGGTTCCAGCCTCCTGCCGAAGGTTGTACCTATTTCGAATGTACTCATCCCAGTGCTGTTGTGATAAATCTCAAAGACCTGTCTAGAGTTTACACATCAGAGAACAGTGTGACTTGGCTTTACTGGGCCAGCTCTGGGACCTTGGAGCTTTCCCAATATTGAAATTCTCTGAAACTTGGACAGAATGTCTGTGTGGAAAAAATTAAAATGAGAACTGCTAGTGAGTGGCAGGGTCAGTCTAACCCTGGATGGAAATAGCCAGTGAAAACATGACCAAATGTGGGAAAAATCAACACCTACAGGGCCTGTTTTTTATTTCATTTATACTCATTTTGCTCTTGGCCCACACACTCCAGACTGACGTATGCTGCCCTGGTGCTCCTGACTATCAATACCAACAGAGGGAATGTCTTGGATGAGTCCAGGTTTCCATGTCTGCAGGAAACCATATCTTCCCTTTGGGCAAGCCTTAGTGAGAGATCTCCTTACAGGTCCACAAGTGACTCAGACAGCAGGCTATGAGCATCAAGCAGGAAAATTCACTTATTTAAGCAGGAGTATGGATTTGAAATCCTCAAACCTACTTCCCTGCAGCCCCTGAATAATCCTCAAATATCTTTTAGTGAATCAACATTCAGCATTTAACTCAACAAAACCACTCAAATTTTCAGTGTTGTCCAGAATGTCCCCTATTCCTTCATGATTTGATAATGTGATATAGTAGACAAAACATGATATTTGGAATGAGAAGTCTTGGGTTAAAAATTACTGTCTCTACCTTCATGACCTTAGATAAGTCACATTCCTTCCCTGAACCTCAATTTCCTCATCTGTAAAATGAGGATATTGGACTGAGGGGTGGCTGCTACTATTTTCAGAAGTAATCCTGTTGGTCATTATTCTCCAACCACTGGCTCATGTGCCCCCATTGGTGTACTTCTGTTTAGCAATCAGCCAGGAGATTCAGTTTTTTAACACAGAGATTTATTTAAACCATACCAAGAATAATATATGTGAAGCATTTCCCCCAACACCAACAATGTACTCTTACACAAACATTTCACCAAGTCCTCAGTCTCTCAAGCCTGGAATATGCATTCTCCTGATTTCTTGGAATCCCTGGTGCTCTTTAAGGTTTAGTTCAGGTCCTCCTAACTTCTTTCAGTTTCCACTTCATCATTGGAAGTATAGAACTAGTATAGAGCTGGTAGAGCCCTTGGAATTTCAATGAAGAACTTAAAGTACAACTGTAGTAGTTCATATGTTTAGGGAGGACATGTGACCAAGGCAACTCACAAGTCTAGAACCATAGATGTAGGGTCCAGTTTTAGTGATGGACAAGCTCTTTTGCTGCTTAGTGAGGCTCAGTCCTCAGAGGGCATGGTGTCTTGGCAAAGTAGGCCACTCCCTTTGAAATGGGTCACACTTTTTACTTGACAGCTATGCTTGCTCCTCACCAGACTTGGCTGCTGCTGGACTGGGTCAGGCTGGCTCTTTTGCTACTGCCACCCAAGTCCAGGCGGGTGTAAAGGCAAGCACAAGCAGCTTTCCAGAGGACTACTGTTGTGAACAACTCTGAAGGTTCTGATTACAGAGTATAGCGAACACTCTATTTATTCAATAACAAATCAGAGCAAAACATTCACAGAAAATCAAGGAACAGCATTCACAATATTACAACTTAACACAGAAAATCAAAATATAGCATTCACAACAACTTATCGCTAAAATGGCCACATAGTTTTCACCACAGTGGTCACTTTGTTTTGAACAAAGTACAATCATTTAGTCAATCACTTAGTAACTCAATCATTCAGTCATCCTTAAGGAGACTTGCCTCCTTAAGGGACAACAAATACAAAAGTCCAAGTACTCCACCCCTGGGTGGTACATTCATTTAGTCAATCACAGAGTCCTTAACTCAATCACAAAGTACAATCACAAATAAATTACACAGTTCAGCAGACAGGGCTTCCAGCTGTCTGACCATTACATCCATACTTAGTTACCAGAGAGGGAAGCACTAACATCTGGGTTTTCAAAGCTGGGGGGGGGGGGAGGGGAGGCTCAAGCGCTGCCCGGAGTCTCATCTGGCCAAATCACACAACTCTTCCCAAAGTGAGTCTCAAAGCAAAATCTCACATCAGGTTTAGTCACTACTCAGTATTCACGGACAGGTCTTTTCATCTTGACTTGGGGTAGGCTCTCATATCCCCTGGATCCATTTCCATGGTCCCAGATCCTATCTGGATTCACCAAACTGTCACCTGCATTCAAAGGCAGATAGCTCCCAGTTCTTTGTCCAGCTCTCTGTGCAGTTCCTGCTCCACACTGAAGCTCACAGTATCTAATGCACTTTAAATCCTTCCTAGTCTCTTTTTCCAGGAAGTCAAGGCTCAACAAAGACACAAACAAGTTCATACAAAGTACCAGCATCACAGTCGTGCTTCCTTAGTCTTTGGCAGCTTCAGCTGGCCCTTGGAAATCTTTGGAAGTTCTCAGGAGAAGCTGGAAGCTCCCCAGCAGAAGCTCTAGCTGGTTCCCAGAATAAAAATCACTTTACCCAAATTCCCAAAATCAAAATCATTCTATTCATCCTGGGCCTTTCCTCTTCAGCCCCCCTCCACCCACCCACCCCCCACCCCCGGCAGCAGATGCTTCTGCCTTCATGAAGCTTATCCCAAGAAGTTCTGACTCTCTGAGCTAGGGTTTTTGCTTATATACAATATTGCTCCTCCCTATTCAACCCCTTCCTGTTACATCAGCAACAGAGGTTCATACCTTCTGTTTCTTTAACAGAGGCTTAATTTGAAACTAGGATGTAATGGTCAGACAGCTGGAAGCCCTGTCTGCTGAATTGTGTAATTTATTTATGATTGTACTTTGTGATTGAATTAAGGACTCTGTGATTGACTAAATGAATGTACTACCCAGGGGTGGAGTACTTTGACTTTTGTATTTGGTGTCCCTTAAGGAGGCAAGTCTCCTTAAGGATGATTGAATGATTGAGTTACTAAGTGATTGACTAGCTGGTGGTCTCTTCTAAGATTAATGTCTCTGTGGAATGAGCTGGTCTGTTAGACTCCTTGGGTTCACTTTTCTGTGGACAGCTGCAGTCTCTATCTTATTGTTGTTCAGTCATACACTCATATCTGGCTCTTTATGACCCCATGGACCAGAGTACACCAGGTCCTTCTATCCACCACTATTTCCTGAAGTTGGTCCAGACTCATGTTTGTTGATTCCATGACTTTATCCATTGCATCCTCTGCCATTCCCCTCCTCCTTTTGCTTTCTATCTTTCCCAACATTTGGGTCTTTCCCAATGATTCCTGCCTTCTCATTATGTGGCTGAAGTGTTTAAGCTTCAGTTTCAGTATTTGTTCTTCCAATGAATAATATAAATTAATTTCTTTAAGCATTGACTAATTTGATCTCCTTGCTGTCCATGAGACTCCCCAAAATGTTCCAGCACCATAGTTCAAAAGCATCAATTCTGTGGTGCTCAGCTTTCCTTGCAGTCCATCTCTCACAGCCATACATTGCTATAGGAGAAACTACAGCTTTGATTATAAGGACCTTTGTCAACCAGGTGATATCTCTGTTTTAAGTATGTTGTTTGGAGTTGCCATAGCTTTCCTTCCAAGGAGCAAGTTTAATTTCATGTTTGTAGTCACCTCTGCAGTGATTTGTAAGCCTAAGAATATAAAATCTAACGCTGCTTCCATTTCTTCTCCCTCTATTTGCCAAGAAGTAATGGGAGCAGTTACCAAAATCTTTGTTTATGTTAAGCTTCAAGCCAGCTTTTATACTCTTCTCTTTTAACTTCATCAAGAGGCTTCTTTTTCATTGTCTATTTACTATTTTTCCCAATTACATATAAAAACTATTTTAACAGTCGTTAAAAAAAATTTGAGCTTCAAATTCTCTTTCTTCTCCCTTATTGAGATGGCAATCAATTTTATATAGGTGTAATTATGCAAAACATTTCCATATTGGTCATGTATAAAAAATAAACAAAAAAAGAAAAAATAAGAATGAAAGTTTTAAAAAGGTATTATTTATCTGTTTTCAGACTTCATTAATTAATTCTCTGAAAGTAAATGCCATTTTTCATCATGAGTTGTTTGGGATTGTCTTAGATCATTGTATTGCTGAACATAAGTGTTATACATAGTTGATCATTGTACAATATTGCTGTTACTGCATACAATATTCTCCTGGTTCTGCTCACTTTACTTTATATCAGTTCATGTAAGTCTTTTCAGGTTTTTCTGAAATCATCCTGCTTATCATTTCTTATAGTACAATAGTATTCCATCACAATCATATACCATAATTTATTCAGTTATCACTCCCCAGATGATGGGCATCCTCTCAATTTCCAATTCTTAGCCACCACAAAAAGAGCTGATATATATATATATATATATATATATATATATATATATATATATATATATATTTCACATACAGGTCCTTTTCCTTTTTGGTTTTTTAAAAATCTCTTTGGAATAAAGACCAAGTAATGATATTGCTGGGTTAAAGGATATGCATAGTTTTATGGCTTTGGGGGCATAGTTCCAAATAGCTCTCCAGAATGATTGAATCAGTTCAAAACTCTACCAACAATCACAATTTTCACACACGCCATCCAGCATTTTGTCACTGTCTTTTTCTGTCAGTAGTCATTTTTTCCTCTGGCTATAGATAGCATTGATTACTTGGTCTGAAAACTACCTGTTCACATCCTTTGACCATTTATCATTTGGGAAATGATTCTTATTTATATGTATTTAACTCAGTTCTCTATATATTTGAGAAATGAGGCCTTTATCAGAGAAATTTGACTATAATTTTTTCACATTTACGATTACTAGCTATATGTCTCCTTCCATTTTATTTGCCCCTATTTTTCCTACCCTTTATCCTTTCACCGTATACATCCTTAAAAGTGTTTTGCTTTTGACTACTCCCTCCCCAGCGTAGTGCTAATGCAATATTTACAGCACCCACAATCACGATAACTGTGACAATAATTATTGCGTGATGTTCGATCACAAAATATACCAGACTCTCCAGATAGAGGATAAAACTGAAGGATTCATTTAGACACCAGAAAATCAGATCCCAAAATCAGTAAGCCAATTCCATCCTAATACCAAAGATATTCAGAAGTGAAAATAATACAGAGAACCATGCCTTCCTTTAGTCTTCCCACAAACCAATGCAAGATCAGTATTTACTCACAAAACTTTCTATCTCCTTGCTGGAGCTCCTCTGTCCTCAACTGTCTGGCTAGTTCTCTACCAGCTTCTCTGTGGGCTCTGTATCTTCTCTGCAAACTCCTCCCACCACAGGCTCCGTGTGACCACATTCAGCCTATCAGGGGGCAGAGTTTATCTTCACAGCAGGGAAGCTTCCTGCGGGCTCTACTCCACCCTTCTGTAAACTCCTCCCACCACAGGCTCCATGTGACTACATTCAGCCTATCAGGGGGCAGAGTTTATCTTCACAGCAGGGGAGGTCTTCAAACTCTCCCCTAGGTCTATTAAGGGGCAGGAAGATCTTCAAATTCCTATTCCCATTACACCCAGTCTGGCCTCTTTTCTTTCAGTCCTCTCTCTTGTCCTCTTCCCCTCCTAGTTCCTCATAGGGTTAAGATAGATTCTACTACCCAACTGATTGTGTATGTTATTCCCTCTTTGAGTCAATTCTGATGAGATAATTACCCCATCTTCCCATCTACCATAAAAGCTCTTTCATGCTTCTTTTATGTGAAATAATTTACTTTATTTTACCTTTCCCCTTTCCCTTCTCCCGGTGTATCCCTCTTTCTTACTCCTTAATTGTATTTTATTTTTAGATATCATCCTATCTTTTCATCTCAGACCCATGTTCTTTGTCTATGTATACGCCTGCTCTAATAATGATAAAGTTCCTAGGAGTTACAAGTATCATCTTCCCCTGGTGAAATGTGAACAGTTTAACCTTATGATTTTTCATTTTTGTTTACCTTTTTATACTTTATAAAGTCTTATATTTGAAAGTTAAAATTTTGATTCAGCTCTGACCTTTTTATAAGGAATACTTGAAAGTCCTCTATTTCACTGAATATCCATTTTTTTCTACCAAAACATTACATTAATTTTTCAGGGTAAGTAATTCTTGGTTGTAATACTAGCTCCTTTGCCCTTTGGGACACCATATTCTAAGACTTCTGAGTCTGATTTTCCAGGTCAGTTGTTTTTCCAATGAGATATTTAATAATTTCTCTTATTTTTTTTCATTCCTTTTACTTTGTTTTATTGTTTCTTGATGTCTCATGGAATCATTAATTTCCACTTGCCCAATTCTAATTTTTAAGGAATTATTTTCTTCAGTGAGCTTTTGTACTTTCTTTTCCATTTGACTTACTCTTTTTAAGGAGTTCTTTTTTTCAGTGAATTTTTGTACTTCTTTTTCCACTTAGCTTAGGTTTGGCAGAACCTTTGCTGCTTTGACTCATAGTTACTTTGGTTGTTTATCATCTCTAGCCAAAAGATGGGAGAGGATCTATCCCCTCCTACTCGATATTCTGGCTCAAAAGTACCTCACCTCAATAAAGTCAGTCAACTTTGCCTTAGAGTGATCAGTCTCAATTCAGTCCATTCCATTTCCTATATTCCTTTAGGATTCTTATAAAGACTTGGCAAGAGACAGAGATATGAATTCAGCCTGTGCTCTGGAGACAAGATCATCATCTAGCTTTCTGAAGTATCAAACTAACTATAACCTATATTCCCAACCTCTGCTAGCTGCCTCCACCACCAACAGATTCAGCCTGAACAAGAGAAAAATATAATTGGGAAATGTTTAACATATATATAAAATACAGCATAGATAATTATAATTTGTGATTTTCTAAATAAATATGTTCCTACAGGTATTCATTTCTATTTGGGTTTGACAACCCTGGTCTAACTGACCTGTTTATACTCAACCAAGCTCTTTGTACCTCAAACCCTTTCTAGTAAAATGCCCATCTGAAAGCTTTCCCTTATATATTTCTTTTAATTTTTTAACTTTTAAGATTTATTTTAATCAGTTCTCAATAAGTATTTTTCTCCCTTCCACCTCTAACTACCTCAAAATGAACAGAAAAGAATACAAATAAAACCTTTATAACAAATACATACAGTCAAGTAAGGTCAGTTTGCACATTAGTAGTGTCCAAATATGTATCTCATTTTGTACCTTGAATTTATCATTAGGAGGTAAGTAGTATGCCTCATCCCTCATTTTTGGTCTTCTGGAATAATGTCTTTGATTTTACTTTTGTTTTTAAATTTCATTGATCAGAATTCTAGGGTTTTTTTTATAATACCGTTATTTTTTTCTTTTTACTTTTTGTTTTTTAAAATTTAATTAATTTATTTATTTTCTTGTTTACATCATTCATTGCCACAAAATTTCAAATTACAAATTTTCTCCCTATCTTTCCCCTAACCACCCTTCAAAACAGCCCTATCCCACTGTATAACTCCTCCCCCAATTTGCTCTCTCTTATGTCCACTGCTATCACCCCTCTGACTTTCTGGTAGTGCAGAATGGATCTCCCTACCCCAGTGCCTGTATATCTTAATTCTCAGTTGCATGTAGCTAATAATAATAATAGTATATGTGTGTATATGTATACATGTATATATATATATATATATATACACATATATTTTTTTAACATTTGATGATAGAACTTTAAATTCTAGATTCTTTTCCTTCTTCCCTCATCACCCACCCCCACTGGAAGGACAAACAATTCAATATAGGCTATTCATATGTAATTATGCGGAACATCTCCACAGTGGACATATTTTGGGAGACTGATTATGTGTCCCTCCTTCCTATGCTACACCCCCTTTTTTCTATTCTCTACCCTGTCCCTGTCTCTTTACAGAAGTGTGTGCTTCCAGTAACCCTCCCCCCTTACCTGCCCTCCCCTCCATCATCCCACCTCTT
>JAQQSW010023777.1:0-10208 GCA_028646575.1 Pseudocheirus occidentalis
TTTAATAATGGACAGGATCTTGGAGCCCATTTAGAGGCACCTAAGTGAGAGAGTGGATAAAGCAATGGAGCCAGGAAGACCTGAGTCATTTAATCAATGTTTGACTCAGTTTCCTCAAGTATAAAATGGGGAGTATAGCAGTACCTATCTCATAGAGCTGTTGTGAGGATTAAATGGGATAATTATTTTAAAGAGCTTGGTGCAATGCCTGGAACAACATGTTTAATAAATGATTATTTGCAATCTAGTCAAATGCCATCTTTTTACAAATGAGGAAGCTAAGAACCAGGGACATTAAGTGATTTGTTTCTAAAATCTGTCATAGATCAAAACAGAAAGAGGCAGAATTTACCCATAAAGCAAGACATCAAAGAGGTAGAATCCAAGTTGTCTTCCTTCAAATCCTGTGCTCTTTCTTATGCATCATCCATGCCTCCCTAGTATTCTTGAAGTATTGATGTTTCATCATTATGGTCATATTTCTTGTTAAATGTAATACTCATTTCTGGGTTCTTTTGATAAAATGAACTTCCATTTTTTCCCATTGATCCGTATGCCCAATTTTTCAGGATAGATTATTTTTAGATGTCAACTAATCTTTCATTTTGAGAATATTGTGTTACAATTTTTCCTTTAATACTTATAAATTTAAAATAATCTTGTGGTATTCTGACTGGTTTTCTTGAAATTTAAAGGGATTCTTTTTTCCTTTCTGTGAATTGTTATTCTTTAATGTTGTAATTCTGATCTGTGGTGCATATAACTCTAAAGAAAATAAAAATATAACTGTAGGTATAAACATTAATATATTAAGCTCTTCTAATGAAAAGAAAGAGGATGGAGTTATTTGGATTTTTTTTTAAAGCCCACACTTTCCTTCAAACAAGAAACATACCAAATACATAAGACTATAGATTCAGATCTGGAAGGGAACTTAAAAGGCTCTCTGGGACACTCTCAACATTTTACAAATGAAGAAACTAAACCTGAGAGAGTTTAAGTAACTTGCTATGAGTTATATAACTGACAAGTGTCTGAAGCAGGATTTAAACTCAATACTTCCTGACTCCAACTCCAGCTTGTTATCTATTGTACTACCTAACTATAGTAAAAATTAATACATAAAACAGAATCTAATAAATTAGGGATCTCTAAAACAAAGCATAAAAAAATCCAAGGGTTGCAAGCATGATCTAATATAATGGCAACAATAAAGTTAATGTCAGGAGGAAAACTGCATTAAGCTTAAAGGCATACATAGTGAAAAAAAATAACATTAGTATGTATATATAAACTAAATGTGATTTCATATTAATTCTTTAAAAAAAACTGAATTGCAGAAAGATATTGATACTAACACAATAATTGGAGACTTTAATGTTTCTCCTTCAGACCTGGATAAATCCAACAGGAAAACAAACAAGATGGAAAGAAAATACTATTGAAAAGAAGGTTGGGGGCCAACTCAGCGATGCAGTGAATACAGAACCAGCCCTGGAGTCAGGAGGACCTGATTTCAAATCCAGCCTCAGACACTTAACACTTACTAGCCATATGACCTTGAGTGAGTCACTTAACCACAATTGCCCTCCAAAAAGCAAAAAAAAAATTTTTTTGGAAAAAATAGATTCACTGTTATGGCAGCTTCTGAATAGGAATATTATCAAACATACATTTGCTCAGCATTGTATGATAACTTAACTAAAATTAGTCATGTGCTAGTGAATAAAGGAATAATAAATAAATGAAAAATGACAGAAATAATAAATTCATACTTTATGTGCCTAACACAATAAAATAGAAATTAATAAATGACTAAGCAAAAGAGATAGATTGGAATTGGTACTAAATAATGACATTTTGAGGTGCTAAATAATGACAAATGAGAAAGGCAAAGATGAAATTAAAAGTCTAGCATATAACAAAATGTTTGGCATTGTGCTAAGAACTAGGGGAAAATATACATCCATTGATTATGGGGATGACTGAAAAAACTATAGCATATTAATTTAATGGAGTATCATTGTACAATAAGAAGTGAAACATATGAGGAATTCAGAGAAATAAAGAATGTTTGTGTAAGTAAATGCAGAGTAAACAAAAACAAAAGACCAACATGTTTAATGGCTGCAACAGTAAGTTGAAATTGCAATGATCAATAACAGGAGTCTGACATCTAAATAAGTAAAAAAAAATTAGGAAAGAAATTAGAGAACAGATAATGAAACTTATGTTTTTCTTCATGGCAGGGAAATGTGCAAAATCTTGAATAAATTGTCAAGTGTGATAATTGTTTCAAGTTTTTGCTTTATTATTTTCCTTTGTCACAAGGAAAATTCAACCTGAATGGTTTGAAGTGTGGTTTCTTGTTTTTCCCAAAAAGTAACTATAATGTAATGAAAAATAAATAAAATTTAAAAACAATTGATACAATATTTATATATTTTGGAAAACTTCACACTAGAAGTGAGTAGAGAAAGTTTTAAAATTATGTGCATGTACTATGCCCAGCTCATACCATTGTGAGATATGGAAGAACAGAGTTCCTTTTTTATTCTCAGGGACACTTTGGAGTGCCCACCTTTCTTCCTCACAAGCCCCATGGATCTGAACAAACTGCTTGCTCCTATAGCCACCATTTGGCCTTCAACTTAGATGCCTTCTTATTTAGATTCCTTCCAGAAGTGGTGACAGATTCATAACTTCTCTGAAAATCTACTGTCTCTGAAATAAATATTCAATCCTTCAGTTTTTCTCTGACTTTCAAATATGAATAGTTACTGGAAAGGGACTACAAGTTCAAAATAAAAAAGCACAAGGGTGAAGTTTCTTTTAAAGTTAAATAAATGGAGCTCAACCTGACAGTTCAGTTAGTTATTTCTTGGTTCTTATCCTGAGAGTCAGCTTAGCAGGCAGCTTCTATTTATCTGATTTTTCTCTGCCTTGGTATTCATGAATTTCTCCAGTTCTAGGTCTAGACTCTAAAGTCAAAGTAAATAACACAAAGGGTAAGGTAATATTCATTATCAAATTGGACCTTTTTTTTTTTTACTTAATTTTAGTTCATTCCCTGACACTTTTGTACTCCCATTTGAAAACAAAACAAAAATATTACATTTTCCCCAAAAATCAACAGGCAAAGATTTTCAGTAGGTCACCTGCAAATCATATTAGGGATACTAAATTCTTATTAGTAGGCAGATGGCTTAACTAGGCAATCAGTAAGAGAAATTTTAAAATAGTTCAGATAGGGGCAGAGTCAAGATGGAGCTGTAGAAGCAGGAAAACTATGGCTTCCCCCATAATCACCTTAAATACCTATAAAATATGACTTTAAACAAATTTTAGAGCTACAGAACCCACAAAGTGACAGAGAGAAACAAATCTCCCTCTGAAGGCAGCCTGGAAGGTGGACAGGAAGGGTTCATTGCAGCAAGCTGGGAGCTGAGCCCAGCCCCGAAGTGAGCCCATGGTTTTAGGCCCAGGGCAGCCTGGACCAACTGTGGTTGGAACATTCAGGAGAGTGGATCACCAGCAGCTATGGCAGTTTCCAGAATTATCAACGCATAAATGCCAAAGACAAAGTAAAAGTTCAGTGGAACTATCCTAAATCTGGAGGAGACAGAGTTTGTCTGTGGTCTGGCATCTGCCTCTGGAGCAAGAAGTGGGGTGGATGTGTGGCAGCCCTACAGCCATCTCCACGTGGCTGCTTCAGAGCTCCCAAATTGCAGATCGCAGCGGGGCCAAGTGACCATTCAAAGGCTAATTACTCTTTTTTTTTTTTTGCTTTTTTGAAGGGCAATTGGGGTTAAGTGACTTGCCCAAAGTCACATGGCTGGTTTTTGTGTCAAGTGTCTGAGGTCCGATTTGAACCCAGGTCCTCCTGACTCCAGGGCTGGTGCTCTATTCACTGCGCCACCTAGCCGCCCCCAAAGGCTAATCACTCTTGCCTTAACCTGCCTGGATCAGGATTGCAGTCTTGAGTGGTGATCCTGAAGTGTGTGACCAGTGAGCCAAAGCAGGTGGGAGCTGAAGAGATGGTGCCCTCATAATAGCTCCAGCAGCTACAAAAACCCTAGCAATTTGGGACAAAGCTCTCCCCTTTGGAAGCAGAGTCCTACTGTGGCAAAGAGCTCAAAAGTCAAGTAATTGACTGGCAACATGAGCAAGCAAAGGAAGTAAAACAAGCACAGCCATCCAATTTTAGATTCTTTTTGCGGGGACAAAAGGGATCAAAGGATGGAATGGGAGGAAAACATCACAGTCAGAACTCCTGCACCAAAAGCTTCTAAGAAAAATATAAATTGATTACACACCATGGAGGAGTTCAAGAAGGATTTTGAAAATCAAGTAAGAGAAGTGGAAGAACAATTGGGAAGAGAAATGAGAATTATGCAAGAAAATCATGAAAAGAGAGTCAACATACTGACTGAAAAAAATAACAGTTTAAAAAATAGACAAATTCAAATGGCAAAAGAGGCCCAAAAGGCCAATGAGTAGAAGAATGCCTTAAAAAGCCAAATTTGCCAAATGGAAAAAGAATTTGAAAACCTCACTGAAGAGAATAATTCCTTCGGTATTAGAGTGGAGCAAAGGGAAGCTAATGACTTTGTGAGAAATCAAGATACTATGATGTATGATCAAGATGTCTATATGAATACATTTGTGTGCGTATATATATATATATATATGTATATATATATATATATATGTCTACAGGTATACATAGACAGAGGGCACAGGATCAATTGAATAGGAAGGGATGATATTTAAAAGGTGAAATTGAGAGGTGAGAGGAATAAAATGAGAGGAAATAGGGAGAGACAGAATGGGGTATCTTATATAGAAGAAGAAAGGGATAACTGTTACAATGGAGGGGAAGAACAGGGAAGCAAAAGGGAATGGGTCAACCTTACTCTCATTGAATTCGGCTTAGGGAGGGATGGACAGACACTCTCAATTGAGTATCTTGCCCTATAGCAGAGCAGAGTGGAAGGCGATGAGAAGGGGGAGCACAGAGGTGAGGGCAGGTTGATGGGGAGAGTAGTTAGAAGCACACACTTTTGTAAAGGGACAGTGACAAAGTAGAGAATAAAACAACCTGGGGGGGGGATAGGATGGAGAGAAATATAGTCAGTCTTTCACAATATATCCACTATGGAAATGTTTTGCGTAACTAGACAGGTACAACATATATTGAATTGCTTATCTTCCCAGGAAGGGTGGGAGATAAGGGAGAAAGAGATAAAGAGGAAGGGAAAGAATCTAAAATTTAAAGTTTTTAAATCAAATGTTTTTTTTTAATTATTATTATTATTTACATGCAACTGGGAAATAAGATATACAGGCACTGAGGTATGGAGATCTATCTTGCCCTACCAGAAAGAAAGAGGTAGGATGGAGGAGGACATAGGAGAGAGCAGATTGGGTGAGAGGGTATTCAGGGGATCGCTATTTTGGGGTGGTGTGTAGGGGAAAGACAGGGAGAAAACGTGTAACTCATAATCTTGTGGAAATGAATGATGTAAACCAAAAATAAATACAAAAGTTAATTTTAAAAATATAGTTCAGGTGAATATCTTATGCATGAGAGTAACTTCAAAGATTGGTGTTTCAGGCTAACAGTGTTTCATAGAAAAGGTAAAACAGAAGAAAATGAAGAGGTACCCAAAGGGGGTTAGGGCTGCCTAAGACCCCAAAACATCAACATGCTGAGTCCTGCTGAAAGAATTCCACTCAAGTCTTCCCAGCCAAAGAAAAAGTAAAGTTTATTGAAAGTTCAAGTTCCCCATATGGGGTGCTAGGGCATTCTGTTGCGCTCACACACAGAGCAAGCCTGTGTAAGCTATCCTATGGTGCTCTCACACCACATGGAGGGAAGATGGGGTTCTATATACAAAAAAGAATCTAGGGGTGGTCCAGAGAAGGAGATTGGGGAGGGTCTTCAGGAGGAGTCAGATGAGGTCAGACTCCAGTAATGAGTGGTTCAGGGTGGGAAGTTGCTGGAGGCTACCTGGAGACCTTAGACAATGGTGGGCCAGGCCAGTTCTAGGGTGGAACAGAAACATTAAGGGTGGGAAACTATTGGAACAAAGGAGGGCTAAAGACTTGGGCAAAGCCACAACTTAAGGCCCATGACCTCAGGCAAATGTCTTCCCCAGGAAGATTTACTTTCCCAGAGCCTGTACCTCAAAGATTTAAGGAGCTCAAGGGGGATGTCAGAGCCTACACCTCATCAGTAATATTAGAAAAGTGTTGCAAAAATACTGCAAAGAATTTCTTCCCTAGGAGTAAACTTTGTGGCAACAATGGGAAGTATGGATTGATTATTTATTTACTGGTAAGTACAAGAATTTGCTTTAAAAAAATTAAATTCAAATTTATCAAATCAATTTGATAAGCATTTATTAAGACAGATATTTTGACAAATATGAGGAGGAGATAAAGATTCTTACTGATAAACTCAAGGAGGCAGAGACCTGTGCTGAGTTTGCTTAGAGATCAGTAGCCAAGCTGGAAAAAGACAACTGATGACTTAGAAGATAAACTGTAATAAACCAAAGAGGAGCACCTCTGCACACAAAGGATGCTCCACCAGACTCTGCTTGACCTTAACGAGATGTACAAACCTCTTTCCCCCCAGCTGCCTGCTGGCGCTGCTCCTTCCACGAACTCTGACTTTCACTGGAGACCAGCCTGCCTGAAGCTGACTTTTAAACTGAGGGCTGATCTTTAACCTGAAGACTGATTTCTTCTCTGGGTCCTTGCTTACCCTCTCCCCACCCCACCCCTACCTCCAACTCTCCATGTCAATTTCACCAGACTGTTTCTGCTGCTCTCCCCTAGAGATCCCAGATAGACTAAGGCCTGAGCACTTTTGGCAACAACATTCAAGGGAACATGGTTGTAGAATGTATTACATTTTCTAATTACTTTTGTTGTTGTTGTAGCAAACATTTGTAAGACATTCCAGATAATTCCCCAGTTCCTCAGGTGCATCTAATCACTCTTCTTCCTTTCAAATGCTAAGTCTACCTAAAGAAAGCTCTTAAACTCCATAGAAAAAAACCTAAACTCCATAGAAGAGTGAAAGAGGTGTTAGCCTGTCTTACTGAGAGCTGAACATAGCTCAAGAAAAGACTACACCAAGGGAAACCTCAGTGTTCTGTACCAAGCACCAGCCAAACCAGAAAGGTCATTCCAGGAGGAGTTTGCCAAAAAACAGTGCTGTTCAGGTTTTCAGCTTTAAGGTATCTCAGGGCATTTTGTTTTTTTTTTTTTTCTTTTCCTTTTCTCTCTTTTAAACATTTGCATCAGTAGCAAACAAGCAAATTACACAAAGGAGACCTCTCTGAGACCAAATTGTCATCTATTTCCTCATGTGGCAGAATGGATCATGTGCCCCAGAAATTGGGGTGTCTACTCCTCTTCCTATACATTTCTTTGAAAAAAATAACATTTTTTGCCACTGTGGTCTATTTGGGAGCCAATCCGGAGAAAGAGAAACCGATCATGCAAGTATTTTGATACTGAAAATTGACAAGATACCTTTCGAAATAAAGAACCAGTCCCTCCTTTTGTTGTAGCTATAAAATAAAAGCCCCATAGGCTATCTCAAAACATTTGGCATTTTTCATTCTGTCAATTTCACCAAAGTTTTGCAGTTAGTCATAGATCATAGTAAATTGTTTTAGTGGTAATACCAGGCTGCAACTGAAATGTGCTTTACTTTCCTGTGGATATATCTGTAGTATATAATCATAGCTATTGATAGATGGGATATTGAATCAGATAGTTTTAAGTGTTTATTGATATCTTTATTTTTGCAACATACTCATTTGCTTCTCACCTTTAAAACAGGTCTTGAATACACTGACTTATATTATCAGCCACGGCCATAGCCGTGTGCAGGCCTTCATCACCTCACATATGCACAATCGCATTATCCTGTTGGTTGGTCTACCTGCTCCATCTCTCCCCACTCCAGTTTTTCCTCCACTCAACTATTAAATCGATCTCCCTAAAGTACAGGTTTAGCAACACACACACACACACACACACACACACACACACACACACACACACACACACATTCAAGCCTATGAAGAAACCATTGTTATACAGCATGTCACAAAAGTCCTAATGCAGCTTTAAACTTTAAAGTATCTTAAAACTTCACTGTGACTTTTAGAATAACCTGCATAGTTAAGGGGTTATAGAATCTGATATTCTGTTGAAAAGGAGTTCCAATGGCTCTCTATTTCCTTTAGATTTCTAAGATCAAATATAAAGACCTCTATAAGGTATTTCATGTCCTTCATAATCTGACTCTTCCATATATTTGTAGTCTTACATCCTCTCCACACAAATGCTTGAAAATCCAATAACACTGACCTTTTTTTTCCTAACGCATAACTTTCCATCTCCCAGCTACCCGCCTTTGCGTTGGCTTATCTCCTATGCCTATAATGTTTTTCCCTCACCTGCCTCCCATTTCTGTGACTGAGCCTAATATTTTTCCTGACTTCCTTCAAGATTCAGCTCAAATTTTACTTATATATAGGAAGTCTTTCCTGAACTCCCTTCTCCAGTTACTATTTCCTCTCTCAGGTTGCATTCAGTGTCTGTGCATCTCATATTCACCTTTTATTGAAATTTCATCTTTCCAATTAGAATTTAAGCTCCTTGAGGTCAAGAACCATTTTTTTGTCTTTTTTAAAATCTGTAGCTCTTAGCTCCTGAAACAAAGTAAGTGCTTAATAAATGCTAAATTAATAAATTTATCGTGGAATTCTAAATTAATTTTATTTTTAGTTATTTAATTAAATTTATGTATTTTTAATGAATAAATTTATTATGGAAATGCAGAAATCTACATTATAAACCCCAGGTTATACCTTTAGTATCTTCTAACTGATCTTTTCTTTTGGAATAATGACTTAGATTTGATACTGATATCATAATTGATTTTGACACATGATGAGTACTGGGTTTAAAGTTACACAAAGATAAAGAATTTGCTCATATTTTCTGCATGGTTGAAAATTTAAAAACTAATCATTCTATAGGTCATTTTCCACACAAAGTCTTTTATCTATTTAGAGACATGAAAAGAGCTCTGAATTGGATATACTTCCTATTCTGCCACCAACTAGCTCTGTGACTTTGGACTAGTCATAATGTCTCTGTACCTCAGTTTCCTCATCTATAAAATAAGGCGTGGAAGGTTGCCTATGATAGCCTCTAAGATCCCTTCTAGCTCTGTGTATTTATGTCAGCTGTGATCTAGTTATTCTAAGCTATTTTCATCTGGAAAAGGTAAGTCGCATCGTCACTTGTCTTATAAGACAGTGTCTTGAGAAACCATTCTGTATTCAAGCCTCTCCTTTTGAAAATTTCTGTTTTGACAGTTCAGGGGCTCTTGGCAATTCTTTAAGACTATATACAAAATGGAGAGCAAATATATAGTTTCCTTAGAAGTTTCTGAAGGGTTAATGAAACAAAGATCTTCCTCATACATTTATAGGCCTATATGGCTATATATGTGTCCTTTCTCCTTGGAACAGGGGCAGCATTCTCATTACTGAAAGGTCAGCTTATAACTGGTTGGTCACCCTTCTAGGAATGTATGGAATCAGTCCTGTGTCCTTTTGAACAGAAATTTTTTGCCTTATTAATCATGGATGTCTTGTTCCTTTGAACTCTGTCCCACAACACATCCTGTGCTGTGTCACATACAGCCTTGGTGCTGAGTCAAATCAGGTGTTGAGGCACATAGGCTCTGACACCTTCTGGTGCTGAGCCTGCTGCATGCCAATTTTTCCTTTGTTTGAAACTGGATATAAATTAGAAAAGTGCTATATTCTTTGGAGTCCCACCCAGGATGTTCCGAGCCAGGACTCTAGGGGCTGAAACCAAGGAACACCCCAACACATGAACCTAGATGTTGGTACTTCCCTGATTTGGTGATGTATACCAAATATTTCTATTAATCTGTTAAGCTTTATCTTTATTCTATATTTCTTTAATACTGCTCTACATTGTCCTTGTATGCAGAATAAATATTATGTTGATCTTAGTCTGGTATGAAGAGTGCTTATTATAGTATGCAATCCAATCCTTAAAAAAAATTTATATATATATATATATATATATATATATATATATATATATATATATATATATATATATATATATATATATATATA
>JAQQSW010023778.1:0-10208 GCA_028646575.1 Pseudocheirus occidentalis
TATAGCTTCTATGAATTCTTCAAGTGTCTTAGAAGCATTTGGTGTGGGAGTTCTGACTCTGTTGTCTTCCTCCCATTCCATGCTTTGATGCTTTTTGTCCACAAAAAAAGATTCTAGAGTTTTATTGCTGTTCTTATTTCACTTCCTTTTCCTCATGTTGGCCAGTCAATTAATTGGTTGGTTTTTTTAGCTTTGTGAAACTCTGCTTCCAGGGGGGAAAGCTCTGTTCCAAATTGCTGGGGTTTTCCCAGCTGCCAGAGATATTAGGGGGGGTGTTGCAGCCCCTCCCAGCTTTGTCTTGCTGAAAGCTCTCCCCAGGACCACCACCCAAGACATGATCCAAATCCAGGCTGCTCAACGCAAGAGCACTTGACCCTGATAAATCGACTTAGCCTCCATGCGGGGTCTGCAGGCCAAGGGCTCTGAAGCAGCCCAGTGGGGGCAGCTGCCAGTTACAGCAGTTCCTACCCTTACCCCATTGCTTCCTTTCCCTGGGGGCAGATTAGCCAAACTGCTTTTCCTCCCCCAAATTTAGCTTCAAATTCTACTTTTGCTGAAGTTCCAGTCCTGGGTTAGTAGATGTGAAGATTCCTCCTGGTAGTGTAGATCTTCTCTGAAGTAGACTCATGCTGTGGCTTGGGAGGCTCCACTCACCCAACCACCCTGGGGCCTGGCCGGGGTTTCAGTTTTGGCCTGGGCTGGCCTCAGCTCCTGACCTGCTGTGATGAGCCCCTGCTGCCAAGCTGCCTTCAGCAAGAGATATTTTTTCTGTATTTTTGTGAATTTGAGAGCCCTAGAATTTGTTCAGAGTCATATTTTATGGGTGTTTAGGGGGGCTGTGTCCCACATGTTCTATTTCTTAACAGATTTGATACAAGGCTCAAAAGAAATTTGAACTGAAACAAGGTGTTAATTCAATAGCTTAAACAAGGTGTGAACTAATTCTGTGCTTTTCATTGCATGGTGTATCTTTCTTATTTAAATTATTTTTAAAATCATCATGTGTGGTACTGTAATTGACCTAAGGCTGCTTTCAGTGCAACAACAGAAGATAAACTTATGTATCAACATTTTCTTTGAATTACTCAAATACGGCTATCCACACACAAACAAGAAAAATAATTAATCTATGAGTCCAACAGATGGTCAAATATTAAACATAAAAGAAATAAGCATTGAATAGTGACAAATCAGGTCAATTATATCTACATTTTATAAAATATAAAGATGAGAAGAATGAGAAATACTAATAAAACTTAATGAAAATAATTATACAAATTGTTTTATATAAAAGTCTTAGGATTTATGAAATGGTCTGCATCCTTTATATCATGTGATCATTCATGTAGACCTGTAGTTCTCAGTCTATGGGTTATATTCAATTTGTAACAATGAAAATACACCATGCATATCAGATATTTACATTATGATTCATAATAGTAGCAAAATTACAATTATGAAGTAGCAATGAAAATAATTTTGTGGTTGGGGGTCGGTCACCACAACATGAGGAACTCTATTAAGGGTTTGTGGCATTAGGAAGGTTGAGAACCATTGATGTAGACCAATACTTTAAAAAATTTTATGACACACCACATTTAATATAAGATGATAAAAAAGTATCAGGGTGGACCCTATTGATCTTGTTCAAAACTGAGAACTAGCACCTGAAACCAGGTCATCTAAATTGATAGTGTTGTGTGTTAAGCTAGCAATTCTTATTGCTAATCTAAAAATTAAAAAACAATAAAAATTATAAGTTTTGTATTCCACACTCATTTTAACTATCTCAATTTTTCCTCAAGAAGATTCTCTAACCAAAACTTTGATGCATTGAGGAAAAGGAAATTAATCTCCAAGGAGAAATGGGGCTGGAATCTAATACTCAGAAGACAAAGGAGAGACAGCTACCTTCTGGAGCAATTCTTGGATTAGCTTTGCTTCTCTAAACACAAACCTTCAAGAGGTTACCATCTAGCAATAATCAATGGCTTGGGTTTTTTTGTTTGTTTTTGTTTTTGTTTTGTTTGTTTCGGTTTGGGTTTTTTGCTACACACGGTCATCAGTGCTGCGGAATTTATATATATATATATGTATATATATATATATTTGACTGAAACATATCCACGTAAAAGAATATGCAAAATGTATACGAAGTGAAAATATGGTAACTATTGGAGAAAGAGTAGTAGAATCTGAGGAGGGAGGCACCCTGATGAAGAAACAAAGACTTGAACTTAGTCTTGAAAGAAACCCTGTATTCCAAGAGACCGGGGGCATAGAGTGAATGCCTTCCAGGTAGAAGGAACAGTTAATGCAAAAGTGTGGGGAGGGGAGATGCACACAATATATACAGAACATTGCATAAACCAGTACAATTGGATCCTAGGATACAAGGATGGGAGTAAGCAGGCATTAAAAAGTAAATAAAGGCTTCTAAATTTTAGTCTGGAGGCAATAAAGAACCACTGCAATTTATTAAATATGAGAGTGACATGTAAGACCTCAGCTTCTGGAAAATCAATTTGATAGCTGAGTGGAAAATGGATTAGGGTGAAGAGAGACTTGAGGTAGGTAAACCTAACAGAAGGGAAATGCAATAATGTAGATATGAGGTGATAAAGTTCTGCACCAAGGTAGTTGCTGTATCAAAGGAGAGAAGGGGGCATATGAGAAATGTTATAAAGGTTTAACTGAAAGGATCTGGCAACAGAATGGATGGGGGGGGGAGAATGAGAGACTGTGCAGCCTAGGTGACTGGGAGGATCGGTGGTGCCCTTGATAGTCTGGTTCACTGTAACTTCTAGTGGCCAGTTCTGCACCTAAAATACATGCTTCCATCTTGACCATTGTGATGTCAAGATCTCATTTAGGTTCTTCTGTTTCCAGCCTTCAGTGGCCTTTGCAAAGCGATCAGTTTGGATCTCTGGTCAGAAACCATTTTTATCCTTTAGGAGAAATATCTCTGAAAGTTGTTCTGCTTTTTCTTATACAGCATAGTTTAGTGCTCTGCCTCTTCAGTTTTAACTGCTAGGAAACCTACAGAGGTTCTTTTTTTTTAAATTCCAGATGGAATAAAGAAATTGTTGTAGCAAATGCAACTATGGTTACAGGACCCTCAGGCAGTTTTGTTAACTTGGATCTGTCTGTTTCTTAATAGTGGTTTGATGGACCTTGGCTATGCTGATTTATGCTCAAAAGGACACCAAGGATACATGCGTCCATCTTGTCCACAATTTTAAGAAAAAATAACACAAGCTTTTTAAGGTTGTTTTTATCTCCTCCATTGTTGTTCTTAAAGTAGGTCACCTTAGTCTCTATTGTCAGGCCCCTTTGCCTTTTTCTTAGAGTTGGCTTATTTTGCCAATTTGACTTCCAGAAGGCTTGACCTTACTAGATATGGAACTAGGACAACTTGAATTGAAATCCAGACATTAATACTGTCTAGATGTAAGACCCTGGACAAGTCACTTAAAATCTCTCAACCTCAGTTTCTGGTAATTTTGCACAGCTCTGCCTCCCAAATTCAATTCATGAGAAAGTCAAGACATCATCTTCATGATGTCATTAGTCTTCTTCAAGAATGAAGGACAGGGGCAGCTAGTTGGTATAGTGAATAGAGTACTGTTCCTGGAGTCAAGAGGACCTGAGTTCAAATCTGGCCTCATACACTTAATCCAAAAAAAACTAGCCATGTGACCTTGGGCAAGTCACTTAACCCCAATTGCCTTAAAAAAAGGCAAAAAAAAAGAATGAAGTACAAAGAACAACAACAACCTTGTCTCTAAAATGAGGATTATAATAGCTCCTCCCTTTCAGGGCTATTGTGAAGATCTAATGGAATCATCTGTGTGAAGTGCTTTATAAAACTTCAAGTACTGTATAAAAGCTTTATTACTATTTTAGCTGTTTTAATTGAACTCATATCTCAGTCTCTGTAACCTATTCCTCAGGAGATGGTTTAGAAATACTCAGGTCTGGTTATTACTTCTAAGGTCATTACCATTACCTTAATTTTCCTGACCATTCCTGTCAATTTTAGGTAAATGGGAAACTCAAAGATTGGCACATTGGGTCAGCCTTAGATTTGAATTATATAACAATGTATGGTCATTTGAGTCAGTCTAGCAATAATTATTTGTAGAGCAGGTACAACTGTCTTTGAAAGGAAACTTTTTCAATTTTCAATACAAAGTTAGAAGCCCTTTCTCTTTCCTGTTGCAGCATATTGGGAATTTGACACAGCTGCCCTTTATATCCTCAGTGCCACCAAACTTGCTTTAAAGAATCTGCTGTCACTACAGAACCATGACCTCAGTTGCTTAATTTTCAAAGAGCACATAAGGTGAAAAACATAGCTTCTTTTTTTCTGCATCTGTATGGTTCCACTCTGTCCTTACTTGGAAATTCATCCTAACCAAGACTGAAAGGGCTTTTTTCTAGTTACTGAGGATGTCCTCCTGAGAATGATCATGACTTTTGCATCTTGAGTCCCCAGTAAATGTATATGTAGAAAGAAAGCTTGTCTAATCCTTTCTAGTGTTGCTATGGGGACACTGGCTGCTAAGGAAAAATGCTCTTGGTCCTGGGTCACTTGGAGGCTGAGGAGAGGATCTTTTCCCTCAGTGAGCTTTTTATAATATCCTAAGTCCATTCTGTTCTCATTATGAGAACATTATATTCCTTTCCCAGTCCTTGGTTTAACAGTAGCAGATTCAGTGGGCATTATGCACATACCATGCTAGCCAATTATCTCTTAGGGTATTTGGGAATGCTTCACACAGTTTATGGCAGCTCATACAGTACAATAATAGCATCATATTCTTTTCTGTTTACCTTGTACAGTATTTTGCATCACTCCCAAGATTCCATGTTATGGTGCAAAGTCTCTTTGATATCCTCATTATCACAGTCAATAGGCATTCACAAAATAAATAGACCTCAATGTAGGTCAAGTCTTGCTACTGAGCACTAGCTCTCTAATAATTGGGTACCCATGGTGGTCATTCACAAATAAACTATAATACAACTGTTATGTGCTTGTTCTTAATTCAAGTTGCTTGGATGGCTAATAGAATTGGCCCTAATACAAAAACAAACAATAAAACCCTAAAAACTTCCTGCTAATATACTGCCTAGACTTTGAAGGGAAAAAAAGCTTTAATCAATGAGTGCTAGTATGTGTAGATTTAGATTGACCTTAATAATACCATCCAAGATGAACTCCCACAGAAATCAATACATGTAAATAAGGGGGGGGGATTCTTTTACCACACACCTGATTTTTTAAAAAGCAAATCAAAGCAAACCTCTAACAGTCTAGATGATTCCTCCTCATGAACATGCAGAAATGTTAAAAGTTTCTGTTCTACTTTGAGAATCCCTTTGACTTGAGTTCCATGAAGAGAAAAGGAAATAAATTCTTGTCTCCAGACCCATTCAGTACAATCTCTATTCACAGATCAGATAAATCATTGGAAATCAAACAGTAAAATATTCAATTCAGTCATATTAAAAACATAATTAATAGCAAGTTCTGCATGATGAAATTATTCTTTTCCTCTTATAAAACAATAGCAAATAATTCCCTTAAAGATTATTGCACAATATCTAGGAGGAAATGGAGTAATGCTGCAAAGTCCCTAGAAGAAGGGATTGTCCTGATATATTGCTCGAACAACTTCATATCTCCTAACTCATCCTTCCATAGCAATTCAAGAGAATTCAACCAACTCTCCAGACAGTCTCTTGTCTCCTAATCTGTCACTGAACAAGACACTATATTATTCACTATCAATCATTATCAGCTGTTTCCACCATCATCAATCACTCCTAACTCTTTTCAGAGCTGTTGCTCTTTCCCAAAGCCACAGGGCATGATGGGTCCTTGCCTTCAGTGCTGCTATTCAGTAAAGCTTTGCTGTCCTCTAACTTTCTTTCTGCTACTTCAGGTAAGTACCTCTTTAGCTTCAGTTATCAGCCTGCATGCCTAGTGGTTCTTTTTTTATTGTCTTTTAAAATTAGTCTTATCAGAGATGACCCAGGCCAAACTCTGGCTTGCTAAAAATGCTTCTAAGTTCCCTTGGACACTGCCTTGTAGAAATTTTTGTGGTTGTTCAGTCATTTCAGTCATGTTCAACTCTTCATAATGCCATTTGGGCATTATTATTATAAAACTAGTTTTTGGCAAAGATACTAGAGTGGTTTGCCATTTTGTTCATCAGCTCATTTTACAGAGGAGGAAGTGGAAGCAAATAGTATCAGGTAATTTGCTCAGGGTCACACAGCTAGTAAGAGTCTGAGACACAATTTGAAATCAGGAAAGGGAATCTCCCTGACTCCAGGGATGGCTCTCTATCCACTGCACCACCTAGCAGGCTCTTGTAAGAATTAATTCATATGAACTAAACTTTTAAAGGAAATGGTGAGAGTTTATGTTAATATCCATTCTTTCATGCATATACTACTTTTTTTCATTGTCTATAACTTCTTTAAATATGTCAGTTTGAACCTGCTTCAATAGCTTTATTTTTAGTCTTCTAATTTGATATTGATTTTTATCTTTGCTTTAACACTTAAGTCAATACGCCTTGCTATATGGAGGCAAATGATTCAGAAATGATCCTCTCATCAGTAATTGGTCACTTCCTGTCAGAATACTATTAACTTCATCTTTGGTGTCATTATTTGGTATTCAACCTACACAGTATTTCTTGACCTTCTTCTTAAAAAGAATCTTCATGGTATAGAACTATGCGACTTCTGTGTTATCTATAACAAACTTATGGTCTTTTTATGTATTACTCTTGAAAAACTATTTTGTAAAATGTGATTTAACATCCTCCCCATGACTGCCTTTGGAACAAGTTACCAAAGTATATAGTTGAAGATCATAGAGCTGAAACTGGGATGGATCTTAACAACAACTTAGAACAACAACTTAAATATTCACATTTTTCCCCTTCATTTTCTGCAACTGATGTTTCATGTATAAGTTGCAATTAGCATTTTTACGGTATTTTTTTTCAAATGCTTACCCTGAGCACTGCAGTACCAAAAAAAAAAAAAACCCGACTATCCCAATGAAATTTTATATCTTGGATACTTGATAAAACCAACTCCACTTTCTATTTTATTTGTTTCTCCAAAGGAGAACCTGTGAACTGTCCTTCCATTCAGCTGGGCTTCTCTTTTCTTCTGGTTTCATTTACTGACAGAATATTGAAATTGATATGATTTAGTTTTTTTTTCTAGTAGCTTGTTCCACTTCCTGGCTACTGGATAAGCATCTTACATATGAAGGATCAGCTCTGCTGCCACCTTTTATACTACACTGTTACTGTTACTACAAAAATGGAAAGAACTAAAAAAATAAAAATTAAATTAAATTAAATTAAATTTAAAAAGTGGAAAGAACTAAAGCCAATTTGGTTTTTTTACTTTTTTTCACAGGATACTCTGGCCAAAGAAATCATCATACAGTGACCATCTTACTGATGACAAACTTCTTTTCATTGCTTAGAAAAGAATTTATCAGTTGCTCCAACTATTCTCAAAGGTTTTCCAGATTGACATAAATTTCAAGAACATAATATTGTATGGATGTAGCCTCTGATAAATTGAGATTACCTCCATGCAAAAATGAAACATCTGAATAAGACTTTTTGGAGGATCCAACTAACTAAAGAAACAATTGTACTTGGGAGCAAAGTATTTTAGGAGAATTATCAAGCACATGAATTACACAGGAAACTGGTAGCTCAATAACAAATGCATAAACCTAGCATAGGATCTATAAAATATGAACTATCAGAGGAAAATCCTACATCAGTAAAAACATCCATATCTGTCTAAGGTCCCTCATGAATTGAAAATGAAATCCTTGAAAAGAATCATAAATATAAAAAGGACTTGTTTATTCCTAGACTATTGTTCCCCTGTTATTGCTGTTGTTCATTCATGTCTGTGTCTGTCTCTTTGTAACTACATGGACCATAGTGCACAAGGCCCTTCTGTCCTCCACTATCTCTTGAAGTCTGTCTAAATTCATAATTTATTCCTTTCATGATACTATCTACACATCTCATCCTCTACTGCCTCCTCTTCCTTTTGCCCTTGATCTTTCCCAACATCAGGGTTTTGATGAGTCCCTTCCTTATATGTGGTCAAAGTGTTTAAGCTTCAGCTGTAGTATATGACCTTCTGGTGAATGGTCTGAATTTTTTAAAGTGTTGATTAATTTATAAGATTACAACTCATTCCCCAATTGATAAATGGTCAAAATAAGTGAGCAGGCAGTTTTCATATGAAGAAATTACAACTATCTATAGTCATTTGAAAAAATCCTAGAAATCACTATTGATTAGAGAAATATAATTTTTTTTGGAGGGCAGTTGGGGTTAAGTGACTTGCCCAAGGTCACACAGCTAGTTTTTTGTGTTAAGCGTCTGAGGCCAGATTTGAAGTCAGGTACTCCTGACTCCAGGGCCGGTGCTCTATTCACTGCACCACCTAGCCTCCCTGAGAAATGTAAATTAAAGCAGCTATGAGGTACCGCATCATATCAATCAGATTGGCTACCATGACAAAACAGAAAAATGATAATTGGAGAATATATGGTAAAATTGGGATACTAATGCATTATTGGTGGAGTTGTGAATTGACCTATCCTTTCAGGAGAGCAATTTGGAATTATGCCCAAAGAGCTAAAGAACTGTGCATTCCCTTTTATCCAGCAATACCTCTACTAGGTGTGTATCCCAAAGATATTATAAAAATGGGAAAAGGACCTACATGTATAAAAATATCTATAGCAACACTTAGTGATGGCCAAGAATCAGAGATTGCGGGATGCCCATCAATTGGGGAATGGCTGAACAAGCTCTGGTATATGAATTTTTGTTCCATAAGAAATGATAAGCAGGCAGAAAAGACTTTCTTTATTCAGAAAAATGTGGAAAGATTTGCATGAACTAGTGCTGAGTGAAGTGAGCAGAAGTAGAAAAATATCGTACACAATAACAACAACATTGTGCGATGACCAACATTGATTTAAAAAAAAACACTGGAAGGAAAAAATAAAAATAGCGAAAAAGGAAAATTGTGTTTTTTCCCCCTTTGGTTCTAATTTTTCTTTACAACGTGTCTAATGTGGAAATACATTTAATATGATTGCATATGTATGGCCTATATCAGTTTTATGGTGTCTTTTAGGAAAGAGAAGGGGAAGGAGGGGGAAATTTAAAACTCAAAATCTTATAAAAATGAATGTTAAAAACTAATAATAAATAAAAATATTTCATGAAAAAATATTGATTGATTTGATCTTCTTGCTATCCAAGAGACTCTCAAAAATCTTTTCCAGCAAGACAACTCAAAAGCATCAGTTCCGCAGCACTCAGTTTTCCAACTCTCAGAGCCATATGTTGCTACTTGAAAAACCATAACTGACTACATAGACTTTTGCTGTCAAGATGATGTCTTTGCTTTTTTGTATGCTATTCAGATTTGAAATAGTTTTCCTTCCACGGAGCAAATATCTTTTTATTTCATGGCTGCACTTGCCATCTACAGTGATCTTTGAGCCCAAGAATAAAAAATCTGATGCTACTTCCATTTCTTTTCCCTTTATTTCCCAGGAAGGATAAAACTGGGTTATAGATTTATTGGTCTATAAGTCCAACCTTCTCATTTTATGGATGAAATAAGAGGGGTACAGATGGTAGAACAGATTTATTCAGTTACACTGCATTTAAGTGTATAAGGCAGGATTTGAATACACAGTACTCTGGGTTGAATATCCTGTCTACTATTGCTTTGCTTTCTCTCAACAGAAATATAACTGAAGTTCTGTGTCTTAAACCCCTGCTTTCTAATTCTGATAAATGCAGTCCACTTGTTTCTAATTCCAGTTCTTGCTAGGAGTCAGAGATGTTTAGCTTCACCCTCCTGAAAGGTGAAAGTTTAAAACTATGTCTTGGATATTCCCCTTTTCCAATGAAGGAGTTAGTTCTTAAACAAGGATTCTTTGTTTAAATCGTTATTTAAAAAACAAAACCAAAAAAATGTCTCTTTAATCAATACTCTGTTAGGACCTATTCTTTTCAGACACATTGTCTTGGTCATGGACCATGAGCTCCTCTATTAGACTGAATTTCTTTGGAGCAGGGATGGTCCTCTCTCCCTCCTTCCCTCCCTCTCTCTCTCTC
>JAQQSW010023779.1:0-10208 GCA_028646575.1 Pseudocheirus occidentalis
GGTTCCAGCACCTGGGACAGTGTGATTCAATGCAAAGAACTGTGGGTTAGGTGAGTGAGGAATTTTGGAGGAGGACAACTCAGCCCTCAGCAGCAGAGGGGTGGGACAAGCTATGGGCAGGACTCAGGCAGGGATAAATTGTGCAGCACTAGGTGGAGGACTAGAAGGCAGGTGAGTATGCTCAGCATGTGGAACTGGACTCAAAAACTTCGGGGTTCCTCACGCCTCTGGCTATCACCCATCCAAGTTGTTGGTCCATCCATGGCCACTCTCAGGAGCAGCAGCAGCGGACCCAAGTGAGTTTAGAGCACACGGAGCCACCTCTGCTTTTTCTGGCCCTGATCTCTCCTTCTGCTCCCCCATCTTTCTCCTGCTCTCTTCTCTGCTCCAGTTCCCCTCACCCTTCTCTTTCCCAACACTAATGCCTCCCTTTTCTGATTCCTTCTCCCCTTCCTCCAAGCTTTCCCTTCTCCCTGTGGGCCTCCCTCACTTCCTCTCACCTTACCCACTTCTTTTTATTCTGTCTTCTCCTTACCCTGCTTTTCTTTTCCCCAGACCTTTCTCTCCCTCCCTTCTCTCTTTATTTCCACCCTCTCTTCTTTTCTTCTTTCCTGCCTCCCTTCAGTTCACCTTTCCCCCATTTACTCCTTCTTGCCTTCCCTTGGCCAGCCCTCCCCTCTTTCCCTTCCTCTCCTCCTTTTCCTTCTCCTCTTTTTGCTTCTCCCAAACCTCACCTCCTTCCTCTCCCCCTACTTGTGATCTGCCCTGACTTCCTAACATGCCCAGGGTCTGCTTATTCTTCCTCCCTATCCTCTCCCACACCTCCCACCCCACATCCAGATAGCTCTTCCTCTTTATGAACACGCACCTTCTCCCACAGAGTCACCTGCATGGGGGAGATAAGAGCCCAAGAGACCCTGTACCCCCCTACTATCCCATGTTCCTACGCATCTCCTGATCTGTGATCCATCCCTCTTCCTCTCCCCTGCTCTCTCTTCTTCCTGGCCAGGCCACTGCCCCTCTCCTACAGGTTGTTGGATGGTCAAGACACCCTCCCACCTGTCGTCTTCCTGCATGGGGCATTTAGCAACAAAAACATCTTCCAGGCTGAGGCAGAGGCCCTGGCCCAGCAGACAGGAAGGAAGGTAAAGAGTCCCAAATGTTGGGTGAGCTGGAAGAGGCAGCAGACTATGGGGGGGACAAAGTCAGAAGGGCTAGGGGAGAGAATGTAGGGGAGGATGAAATGAGAGGCAGGAGCTGTCAAGGCAGGAGAAACCTTCCCTCACAGGGCACATCTTGAGGGGAACCAGGAAGTCTACCTGCAAACTGTCCTCAGATGGAGGGGGTTCCTTCTCACGGGAGACTTTCATGCAAAAGCCAGATAATCACTTGGGGATTTTTGTTCAGCCAAAGGTTGAACCTGAGGTCCCTTCCACCCTGTCGGTTTAGCAAAGGTCCCTGCCTCCTAAATATCTCCAGTTCCCTCTCTCCTTCTCTTTCTCTGTACTAATGCCTTTCCTCTACTGATTCTGATCATCTTGAATGTGTTGCCTTGGCTCAAGCAAACCTATTTTTAAAATTTATTTTAAATGGCAGACAGTCCTATTCATGAATAGTAATTGAAATGCCTTTATGGTTAATGAAGTTATCAGGTGCTTTCTTTCCTAACATCAGAAAGCAGAAGACAATGGAAAAAAAAAACTGAAAGTCAGGGAAAGAGGGAATCTGTGACCCAAGAACCAAAGTGGGGAAGGGGCATCACTGGCCAGGCAGGGGTCAGGTAATGGACAGGGGTAGAATATTTTCCTGTCCAATGCTTTTGTCCTCCTGTCATCCCATCTTCCCCTCTTCTTCCTATTGTGTGGGATTACTCAGTATCCTGGAGAGCTTAGAAGTCCTCAGGTAGCCTACCCTAGCTCCTGTCAGTGGGTCAGCACCCCCATGGTAGACAAGGAAACAGGAGGAATCAGGGAGACTGATAAATCCAAGCCTCTGCCCCCAGGTATTGACGATGGATGCCAGGAACCATGGAGAGAGCCCCCATAGCCCTGATTGCAGCTATGAGGCCATGAGCTCTGACCTGCAGGTTCTCCTGTCTAAGCTAGGACTCACCCCCTGTGTCCTCATCGGCCACAGCATGGGAGGCAAGACAGCCATGACATTTGCCCTACAGAAGGTGAGTGTACCCTACTAGGGCTGAAGGAGTAGAGCATCGCACCTGTGCACAGCCAATGGCATCCTATAAGCCCCTAATCAACAAACATGCATCATAGTAAGTTCCTTGTGGAGTTGTGGGTGTAATGAGGCTGTGAGTGAACACTGGAACTGGAAACAGAATTTCTGGGGGCATAACAATAGATTTACATCATACAGTTCATCTTTCTAAACCCTAATGGACTGAAGGTAAATTGTGGATACCTCCCTCAATACTGGGGGATTTCAGGTTCAGAGTCAAGTTCTTATCAATGTCACCACCTCTACATGGTTAAGCCAGAGCATGCAAACAGGAAGGCTGGCATCAGGACCACTTATGAGCTATGAAATGGGCATCTGTAGTCAGTCCCCTCTCCCTCCTCTTTGAGGATCATGACTCCCACTTTCTCTGTCCTACTACATTTGCTAAAGGGCATCATTCATTGCTCATTGTATGATAGACTTTCTCCTTTAGCCAGAGCTGGTGGAACGCCTGGTCTCCGTGGATATCAGCCCCTTCGCCTTCACAGACCTCTCAAAAATGTATATGGTTGTTATGAATTCTTTAAACGTCCTTGGACGTCTTTCTGATCCTGAAGCCTCTGAAGTAGTTGATGAGTATCTGAAGCTATTCATCCAGGTGATCCTTCAGGACCCCCAGGGCTGCGGGTGTGGAGATGGGCTATTGAAGTCAATCATTTGAGTTTGGAAAGCTCAGGACACCTGGGGAGGAGGGAGTGGAATGCAGCCCAGAAGGAGAAAATTTCTGGGGGAGGAGGACAGGGTAAGAAGAAGAGGGAAGTCTCTGAATATAAGCTCCTCCAAGTCCAGCTCTATCTACTATTATTTTTGCATTCCCAGCACTTTGTATGCCAACAGGAGACATTTATTAAGTATTTGTCCACATGAATGGAAAAGGGTATATGGAAATAATTTCAAGTCTTGTCTGAGTAGGACTGAGAAAGGGATATTTCTAGGGACAAGACAGAGTCCTAATTAAGCTCTTGTCCCCTCCAGGATTCAGGTGTTCGGCAGTATATATTCAACAGTCTTGTGAAGGTCAATGGGCAGTACGTGTGGAAAGTCAATGTTGAAAACCTGTGGAAGCAACAAAAGCAGTTATCGAGGAATCTTCTGACCCAGGGAGTCTATCATGGCCCCACACTCTTCCTCACAAGCCTCAATTCATCCTTTGTCCCGTAAGGCAGTGCTGGAATGTGGAGGGGCATCCCTAGAGGCAAAGAGTTTTGTCTTTCTTGGGTCCCAGTTGGTTTCTCCATTGCTAAGGAAAAGAGAACTGGGAGCTCCAGCTAGACTTGGGTTTAGGAGAGGAGGGTCACTCCAGCACTGGAAGACAACATATGCATTATCTCAACTTATGCTTTTCTATCTGCCTAGTACGTTTTTCCTCCTTTCACCACCAATATGCGCTACTCCACCTTTTCCTTTGTGACTACCTGTCTCTCAATCTCTGACTCATCTTTTCCCTTTTCTTTTTCTCTGTCTCTATCTCTCTTTCTGTCTCTTTGTCTCTTCTTCTGTCTCTCAATCTGTTTCTGTGTCTCTGTCACTGTCTCTCTGTCTCTCTCTATCTCTGTTTCTCCACATCTCTCTCTCTCTCTGTCTCTCCTTACTCCCTTTCCTTTTCCCTCCCATCCTCTCCCTCTTCATCTTTCCTCCTCTCTACTATCCTTTCCTTTCCTCTCTCCCTCTCTTCACCTCTTTCATTCTCTCTTTCTCTCTTCACAGGCCAAGTCACTACCCCAAGATCAAGCTCCTATTCCCTGAAGCCCAGTTCCAGACCATCCCTGCTAGGAGCCACATGCTCCATATCATGAAGCCCCAAGAGTTCATGAGCAGTATCCTCAATTTCCTGTCCTAGAAGATGTTTCCTCTCCCCATACTCCACTTTCTGACTGTCACTCAGAGAGGCCCAGGCACTGCCTTCACTTGGAATCTTTTTTTTAAGTCATCTTTTCCTAATTCAGAACTGAACAAACACCAAATAATATTAACTTTCCCATCAACAAAGATAAGAGAACAAGAGAATTGTAGAAATGGCAAATCTCTGTTATGAACAACTTGATTCTTTTAATCATGTATTTACCATATTAATTTCAAAGTTGTCTTCTTGTCTTCAACTCCCACCAAACTTACTTTTTACGTGTTTCAATGATCCACTTTCTTTTCCATTTTGGTAAACTAAGTACTTTTATCGTGACCTTTGTTTACTTGAAAGTTTGGTTGCAAGAGAGAAAGAGGCTTGGTGGTATATCAATTCCTATTGTTTCTGCCCCTAAAGCTAGTGGATACATGTACACATGGAGCCAGAACTTAAATTCTAAAAGACTGAGAAGGTTATATTCATATTAGCACACTACCAACTCAGAATGTCTGTGTCATTCATATTGATGGTCTCCATATGTGTTTCACCCTAGTGTGAGGGAAGAAGTTTCTCAGTTGAGTAAGTTGTAAACATAATAAGAGAACAGAATTGATAAAGTGGCCACTGAAATTACAATCCCAGGGTGTCTGTGTTTCCCCTGTATAGCATATGTCTCCAGGATACCAAGATCATTAAAGTCCCACCATTCAATACAATGTCTGGTCCCAAGCATCCTGTCCTTTAGTGGTTGCAAACAGGAAAAATGGTCTTGATCAGCCTCAGTTGCTGACAGAGTAAGGGACATTTGGAGTTCACTCAGAGAGCAAGTATGTCTGTCATGCCAGAAAATGCAAAATATTGTGGTAGGTTAAGCTCAGAGTGGGCCACAATGCCTCTCCTTATTGGCCCATCCAGGTTTGAGGCTTTTCCTGGATCTTGGGGGTTCAAAATGGTGTGGGGAGGGGTCTACACTTGGATAGATCTTAACAAAAAGAAACATTTCTATATACAAAGACAGAATAAAGAGGATTCCATCTGAAAGCATGAATCTACCGCATACAGTTTCTCCTCTTGGTGCTTTTATAAAGTATGCATCAGCTTTATTTGAGGCCCTTTACCCTCCCAACTGCTCTGGATACTTCTCTGCCTTATCAAAGTCTTCTCTAAAATGTGGTGCCCAAAACTGAACACCCTGAATATCAGCAGAATGCAATGTCTGACCTCTCACTTCCCACATTAATAATAAAAAAAACTTTAATAAGGCTGCTAGGGAGTGCAGTAGATAGAGCACTGGGCTGGACCCAGGAAGATCTGAGTTCAAATCAGATCCATGATTTGAGTTCAAGGTCAGAGAGGAGAAATAAAGGGGATCAGAGACCAGAGGCAGCATGTCCCATATGACTGGAGGTGATTATAAAAACTCAATTATGACAAAAAAAATTTCACAGGCAAAGGAGAGAGAATCTAACCATATGTACTATGGAAATTGAGAATTCTAGAGTTTTTCTTTAGAGGGGGATATTGAAGCAAAGGAACCTTCTTCTACCCCCAAAGAATAATGTCAAATGGTAACCTGCCCAAAAAGAATTCATTGAACAACTTGCAAAAAACTTTAAATATCAGTTGAGATAGGAACCCAACTAACAGCTCTGGCAACTGCAAAAATCCCAGGATTTAGGGACAAAGCTCTCCCCTCTGGAAGCAGAGTTCTACTATGGCAAAAAGGTCAAAAGTCAAGTAATTGACTGGCAACATGAGCAAGCAAAGGAAACAAAGCAAGCACAGCCTTCCAACTTTAAATTGCTTTTTGGGGAACAAAAAGGATCAAATTATGGATCAGGAGGAAGACAACACAGTCAGAACTCCTGCATCAAAAGCTTCCAAGAAAAATATCAATTGGTTATAGGCCATAGAGGAACTTAAGAAGGATTTTGAAAACGAAATATGAGAAGTGTAGGAAAAATTGGGAAGAGAAATGAGAATGATGCAAGAAAATGACCAAAGGGAGTCAACAACCTGACTGAAGAAAATAACACCTTAAAAATAGACTAACTCAAATGGCAAAAGAGGGTCAAAAAGCCAATGAGGAGAAGAATGCCTTAAACAGCTGACTTTGCCAAATGGAAGAATTTCAAAAGCTCACTGAAGAGAATAATTCCTTCAGAATTAGATTGAAGCAAATGGAAGCTAATGACTTTATGAGACATCAAGATACTATTAAACAGATCAAAACAAATGGGAAAATAGAAGGCAATGTGAAATATCTCCTAGAAAAACCACTGATCTGGAAAATAGATCTAGGAGAGGCAATTTTAGAATTATTGGGCTACCTGAAATCCATGATCAAAATAAGAACCTAGAAATCATCCTTAAAGAGATTCTCAAGGAAAATTGCTCTGATATTTTTGAACCAGAGGGCAAAATAGAGGTTGAAAGAATTCACCTCTTGAAATTCACTGATTACTTCTTGAAAACGATCCCAAAAAGAAAACTTTTAGGAATATTATAGCCAGATTCTGGAGTTGCCAGATTAAGGAGAAAACATTACAAAGAGCCAAGAAGAAACAATTTTAATATTGTGGGAACACAATCAGGATAACACAGGATCTGGCAGCTTCTACATGGAAGTATTGAATGGCTTGGAAAATGATATTCTGGAGGTCAAAGAACCTGGGATTAAAACCAAGAATCATCTACCCAGAAAAACTGAGTATATAGTTTCAGGGGAAAATATGGTCATTCAATGAGGTGGAGGACTTTCAAGCATTCTTGATGAAAAAATCAGAATTGAATAGAAAATTTGACATTCAGATACAAGAAGCAAGAGAAGCATGAGAAGGTAAACAGACTAAAGAAACCATAAGGAACTTATCAAAGTTGAACTATTTACATGCCTACATGGAAAAACAATAATTGTAACTTCTGAGACTTTTCTCAGCATCAGGATAGGTGAAGGGAATATAAATGTATATATGTATACATATATATGTCTATATAGGAGAGTATAAGGATATATGAATACGTGTGTGAGTGTGTGTTTATGTATGTACAGGAATACATAGACAGAGGGTACAGGATCAATTGAAAAGGGAGAGATGGTACTTAAGAGTACTTAAAAGATGAAATTGATAGGTGTGAGAGGAATATAATGAGAGGAGATGGGGAGAGACAGAATGGGTTTAATTATCTCATATAGAAGAGGCAAGGGAAAACTGTTATAATGGAGTAGAAGAGCAGGAAAGCAAAAGGGAATGGGTCAACCTTACTTTCATTGAATTTGGCTTAGGAAGGAAACGACATGCACACTAAATAAGGTATCTTGCCCTAGAGGAGAGTAGCAGGGAAGGGGATGAGAGAGGGGATGATGGAGGGGAGGGCAGGTTGGGGGAAAGGGTAGTTAGAAGCACACACTTTTGAAAAGTGACAGGGTCAAAGTATATAATAGAACAAGTGGGGAGCAGGGTAGAATGAAGGGAGGTTGTCAATCTTTCACAATATATCCACTATGGAATTCTTTTGCATAGCTACACATGTAGAACCTATATTGAATTGTTTATCTTCTCAGTAAGTCTGGTTGATGAGCAAGGAAGGGAAAGAATTTGGAATTCAAAGTTTTAAAATCAAATGTTTAAAAATTTATATTGATATTATGTTTTTTAACATGCAACTGGGAAATAGACTACCAGTTTTGTTTGTCAAACAGCTGGAGGCAGTGTCACTGGATGGAAGAGTACACATCAGAGAGTTAGCTGTAAGAATCCTAGAAAGGTTAAACAGGGCTGTGTTATGAAATTATTTGAATGCCAATCAGAGTATTTTATATTTGCTCCTGGAGACAATTGGGAGGCAGGGGAGTTTATTTTGAAGGAGATTGACATGGTTGAACCTGAGCTTTATGAAAATCGCTGTAGAGGATGGAGAATGGAATGGAATGGGGAGAGACTTGAGACAGGGAGACCCCACCACCACCACCCTAAGCAGCTATTGCACTAGTGCAGGTATGAGGGGAAGGGGGCCTGGATCACGGTGGGAAGAGCATCCAAAGAAAAAAGTGGTATATTGGAGAGATGTTAGAGAGCTGAAATTGAGAGGTCTTGGCAACATATTGTATATGGGGAGTGGGGTGGGATAAGAGATGGTGAATGGGTGAGGAAAACTCCTAAGCTTTGGACATGCCCAGGATGGGTTTTTTTTTTGGGGGGGGGGGCTGGGATGGAGAAACAAAGTTACATTTGTAAAGTGCTTTGACAACCTTAAAGCCCTGTAGAAATGCTAGCTTTAATGATAATGATGACCTATAGGGAATTCCTCTCCAAACTGGACTCTGCTTTGGGTCTTTTTCATGACAGTGCCAAGTGCCTTTATTGACTCTGTCAACCTATTTTATGCATTGCATGATCCTGATAATCACATGACAGGTGAACAAGGTAATGTCTATTATTTGAGCTGGCACAGAATGTCAAATAATTTTGATGTATGCATCGAATACACATAATTGGAAGGGAGCTGTAAGGTGATATTATCATCCTAATCAAACATTTAAAAGAGAGTAAAAAACCACAAGAAAAGTGAAAACATGAAGTCTACATCATCCAGTCAATTGTGTAATGGCAATGGTACAATCCACTGTGGCAATATTATTTGACAAAGACTCTTCCCTATTAATGTCTTCAACAAGAACATCTTTTAAAAAACAAAATAAAACAAAATGTTTCCCCATTAGTCATTTTGTGAAAGAAGAATAAGAATAAAAAGGAAAAACCATGAGAAAGAAAAAAAAGAGACAATAGGATTCTCTGATCTGCATTTAGACTCCATAGTTCTTTCTCTCGATTTGGATAGCATTTTCTATTATGAGTGTTTTGAAACTGTCTGTATTGCTAAGCAGAGCTAAGTCTATCAAAGCCAGTCATCCCACAATGTTGCTGTTACTGTGTGCAGTGTTCTCCTGGTTCTGTTCTCTTCACTCAGCATCAGTTCATGTAAGTCTTTCAGGTTTTTCTGAAATCTGCCTGCTCATCATTTCTTATAGGACAATTGTATTCCATTCCATTCATATACCACAACTTGCATAGCCATTACCAATTGATGGACATCCCTTCAGTTTCTAATTCTGTGCCATAACAAAAAGAGACACTATAAATATTGTTGTATATGTGGGTCCTCTTCCCTTTTTAATCATATCTTTGGGATAGAGACCTAGTAGTAGTATTGCTGGATCAGAAGGTATGCACAATATGATTGCCTTTGGGGTATGGTTCCAAATTGCTGTCCAGAAAGATTGGATGAGTTCACAACTCCACCGACACTGTATTAGTGTACCAATTTTCCCACATTCTCTGCAACAGTTATCATTTTCTTTTTCTGTCATATTAGTCAATCTGGAAGTTGTGAGATGATACCTTAGCATTGTTCTAATGTGCATGTAGCTAACCAACAGTGATTCAGAGAGTTTTTTCACATTACTATAGATAACTTTGATTTCTTCATCTGAAAACTGTCTGTTTGGTGGACTTCAGAAAAAATGAAAAGACTTATATGACCTAATGCCGAGTGAAGGGATGAAATTGAGGAGAACATAGCACGCAGTTGCAGTCACCTTGTGCAATGACTAAATTTCACAAACTTGGCACTTATTAGCAATGCAAGATTCTAAGACAACTCCAAAAGACTTGTGATGGAAAATGTTATTTATATCCAGAGAAAGAATTACAGAGTCTGAAAACATATCACAGAATACTATTTGCTCTCCCTTTCTTTTGCTTTCTTTTGTTTCTTCTTTCTTATGCTTCATTCCATTGGTTATAATTCTTTGTTTGTTTGTTTGTTTTTCACTTTCTTTTTTCTTTTATTCAAATATTCTCTTAAAGGTCCAGATAAAGCCCCACCTTGTACAAGAAGCCTTTGTCAGTCTTTAATTTTAGTGCCTTTCCTCTGAAATTTCCTCCAATTTATTCTTTTTTATTTTAATTTATTTTCTTGATTACATCATTCATTTCCACAAAGTTTTGAGTTACAAATTTTCTACCCTTCTTTCCCCCACCCCCAAGCCCAAAACAGTGATCCCACTGCAAAGCCCCTCCCCACAATCTGCTCTCTTCTACGTCCTCCTCCAACGCCCCTCTAACTT
>JAQQSW010023780.1:0-10208 GCA_028646575.1 Pseudocheirus occidentalis
CCAAGTTGCCCTTGAATTTCTTGGCCGCCTTGGTGATGACTGAGCTGGGGTCGTGGGGGTTGAGCCAGGACACGAGGTCCGTCTCCACGTTCCAGTAGTAGGGAAGGCCGCACACCGGGTCGAAGACTTTGTACCAGTTGGGGGGCAGACCTTCGAGGCGAGTGGCCTCGTAGTCCACAGGGTCATCGTCATAGTCCTCGGCAATGATTTCTTCCTCTGGCTCGGGTTCCACTAGCTTGAGGAGCCCTCGCTTGGCCAGGCGGGACTGGAGGGCGGCAGGGAGCGGCATGGTGGCGAGCCTGGGGAGGTGGTGGTGCGGGGAATGGCAGCGGGGCAGCCCAGCAGCGGCCAACCTCCTTCTCTCTGGCTACCAGCTTCCCTCTGCCACTTCTGGACTTTGCTCCGGAAGATAACTGCGGCGCGCTGAGGTGTTGGCCCAGTGACGTCACTACCCGTCACACAGTGTCGGGCTCGTCCCGCCTCCCGCCTCAACTGGCGCTGGACCAAAGGACGGCACGTGACACTCCACACCCTTTGGAGGGGGAGGGACTTTTCAGGGAACCAGTGATCTGGGCATGCGCACTTGCTGGGGGAGGGGGTGATAATCTCGTATATGCCTGGGAGAGCTACCCCTCCCCCTTCCAGTTACTCCATCTTTCTTCCTTCTGCCATCCCCACATCTTTCAATTTTAGTATTGCTTTTTGACCTTTGTGCCATCCAGAATGTGATTTAATACACACAACTGATTTTGAAATAATTCCTAGATTGGTGATTGTTTTCTTTCTATGGAATATAGCTGGAGGCTCTCTTTCCATCTTTCTCTGTAGCTAAATGAGGTTTTTGATGTTTTTGCAAAGTGCTCAATGAGGTTAATTAGCTAATCAAATGTAGTTCATTAAGCAGCAAGGCTGCGCTTACTTTATTCAGTGTTTCACCTAGTTAGAACAAACACTCTGCTCACCTTACATGACTTGAGAGTAAAGCAGGAAATTGCAACAGATTTCTGAACTCACTGGTACAATGACAAATTATACAATTCCGAATATTCGACAGCTTTTATAGTTTCCTCAAAACTTAAATCTGCTAGGAAAGATTAATGCTCTCCTATGTATGAGCAGAACAAACAGCCACCAACATAGTTTGAACTGGGGGGAAGGAACCCCTGCCCCAAAGTGCCTAAGTAATCAGCTTGACATTAGTTTATGTATAATATGCTATGTATCATAGTAGCATAAGTAGAAAGCTCTTTAAGGTTTTACCAGGCATTTTCACCACTCCTCTGGCATTCATAAGGACTCATTTAAGAATATCCGGAAAGTTCTGTCATTATGCCTTACTGTGTATTTTGTTTGCCCAATTATTGTGGTAATAGGAAAACAGGGAAATTTTGATGAAGGGTGGTGGGGATGGGAATTGGGATTGCTCAGTCAGTGAGTCAGCAAGCATGTATTAAGCACTTACTGAGTTGGAAGCACCATGCCAATTGGGGAAACAAGATATAAATAGGTAGTTACCAGATATATAGAGAGAATAATGGAGGAAGCCAATCTAAAAGAGTAAGTAGCACATAGATCTGGGACAATAGGTTACTGAATCAAATACAACTTGATAAATAATATTTATAAAAGCCTTAGCCCAATGCCTGGCACATAGTAGGGCTTAATAAATGCTTGTTCCCTGCTTCTCACCCCAAATGGGAAGGTAAACCATAACGGGAATCCCTGAGCAGTATGCAGGTTGGGTTATCTTCAGGGCAAGGCACTCAAAAGTATGAGGGAATCTGGAAAAGGCAGGAAGGCAAAGGTAACTAAAGACTTCAAAATGCTTTGTCTGCTACAATTTCCATGATTATAAGGTTCAGAATCTTAAGGATATATTTCTTAAGGTGTCTATGAAATATTCAGACCTTTGGTCTGTTATGAGCACACAGGACTTAGAAGTCTGAAGGGCTTCAGATAGGTTCTAGATTAATTCATTTTAATAGATGTAAGCCTGTGCTATGTTTAAAGACTTTTAGTAAGGACATTATGCAGGCTCTCCTAGCAGCCTATTTCAAAATTTAAGTCAGTATTATGAGGAAGTACTATGTTGTATTTAACCTTTTACAATCCTTTAATTAAGCCCATTCCCTCTTTGTCTGAGAATTCTATAATAAATTTAAGCACAGTAGACCCTTTATATTTGTAGAAGATGTGTGTTGAAAATTCTATAGGCGGACAAATCCATGGAACTGATAAATCAAACAACCAATAAACAAGCATTTTTTAAGTGTTTACTATGTGCCAGCCATGAGCTAAGCTTGGGGGATATGAGAAAAGTGAGAGCTTCTACTCCTAAGGAGATTATATTCTAATTGGGGAAATAACACACACACATATACATATTTACACACATATGCACATACATATATGTATATATAGACACCACATACATAGACATATATGTGGGTATGCAAAACTAATCAATAACTTGATACATAATCTTGGAAAACAAAGTGTTTGGGAGACAGAGAAGGGAATGAATGGGAAAAGGAAAGGCTCTTTTCAGTATCTTTTCAGAATCTCATCGGTGGAATATGTGTATGTATATGGAATGCACTATTTTAGCAGGTAGACATCTGTTTCTTGCTATTTGGAGCCATTAGTAAAGCATTTTTTGGTGCTTCCTCTAATCTATGGGACAATCAATAAATATTTATTAAGTGTCTGTGTTATGCCTGGCATTGTACTCGGCACTGGGATTACAAAGGAAGGGGGAAAGACAGTCCATGCACTATGGGAGCTTACAATCTAATGAGGACAGACTACACATAAAGAACTTTATCTTGGAGTTAAAAGGATAAGGCCTTTGTTTGAGATTCTGATTATGCTAGGAGAATTCTAAATTTCAGGATAGGGGAAAAGTTCTGGGTGGAGTGATTAAGTAGGTGGTGTGAAGATTTTGATTTTGATTTCCTTTGGAATGTATGAACATATTCATTTATTGAAATGACTGAGTAGATCTGTTAATTAATGTAAACCTGAATAATTATAGATTCACACCTCAATGAGGAAGTGTCAGCTTTGGAAATGATTGAATTGGCTCAGTCTAGAACAGTAGACCTATTATCCCATACAATGGCCTCATTGTTTTAAACTCATCAAAATGACCCCTTTTGCTAATAAACCTTAAACTTGTTAGCAGTGTAAACTATTATACTAATTGATGTTTATATAAACTTTTAAGGTGAAGAAAGAACTTTACATAATTCATTATTACCTTTCCCCCAAGGCTTGATGTCTTCCTGCTGCCTTCTGACTGAAGTCTCTACTCAGGTCCACTATTCCCACCCTAAAATTTCCCATCCTTACTTCATTTAGAGTTGATTTATACTTATCTAACTCATCTAGGTATTGATCTAATTAGTATTTTACATTATGGTGTGAATGAGGTTTAACTTTCCCAATGAGGCAATTGCATTTTAAAAGATGAAATTCTGGAACCAAGTGAATCTCATCGGTGGAATATGTGTATGTATATGGAATGCACTATTTTAGTAGGCAGACATCTGTTTCTTGCTATTTGGAGCCAGTAGTAAAGCATTTTTTGGTGCTTCCTCTAATCTATGGGACAATCAATAAATATTTATTAAGTGCCTGTGTTATGCCTGGCATTGTACTCGGCACTGGGATTACAAAGGAAGGGGGAAAGACAGTCCATGCACTATGGGAGCTTACAATCTAATGAGGACAGACTACACATAAGGAAGCTGAAATGGATGGGAGAGGTAATTGGGGAGGGAGAAATCCTCCTTAAATGGAGGTTCTGAGAAGAGCTCTCAGCTTTCCACTTCTACCTAAAGGGAGCCCTCCCCCCTTTACCCTCTCTAGCAGAAAGCACTGAGGAGCTGTGAGTTCCAGGAATGATACTGGCAAGGTGTGAGTCTGGAGGCTGAAGTGACCTTCCTGGATGAGGAGGTCCTGGGGCATTATTAAGTCCAAAGAAATGCAAGCACCTAAAAAGAGATTCAGAAAAAGCTGGGTAGAACACAAGCAGCCACAGTTATGTAGGAATCTTTCCATCAATGAGTCAGGAATGCAGAAATGATCTTCTGTGTAACATAATTTCTTGTATTACAGAAGCAATGAGAAGCTGCTGTTAACCAGGTTTTAGCCATGAACTTGTTAAACCCAAATTTTCTCTGTCTGCCTGTCAGGGGCAGAATTTAAGGTTGATTTCTTAAGTACTTTCATTTCCAAAGCTGATAATGGCTTTATACATCATCCTTTATGTGTTATCTAACATTCAACTCCTTTTAATTTAATACAAATCAAAATGTATATTGGCTGCTTGCTATGAGCAAGATGATGCTAGTTGGGGAGCTTCATTTTTAAGGGGGGAGGTCTTCTATAAATTAATGTTCCCCCTGCAAAAAAAAAGCAACCTGCCACTTAATAGGAATTTTATCTATTCACATAAGATAATGAAGGATTGAAATCCAGTCTCTTAGTAACCCATATGATTTTGGCCAAGTCATTTACCTCTAAGGCCTCCCTTTTCTTATTTGCAAAATGAAGGCTCAGTGATTACTAAGGTCCTTTCCAGCTCTGAATTTGTGATCTTATAAATAAGAATATGGTCCTGGAAGGATATACTGTATATATTACTTCATGTCAATAGGTGTCTATTCAAACTGTGTATTAGGCTAACATAGTTCTAGAAGTGGAAATATGAGGAGTTGGGTAGGGTATCTTTACCCATTTGTGGGCTCTAAAGTGCTCACACAAAAAGAAGGAAGGGGCAAAAAGAGTTTAAAAGCAGCTAGGTGGCTCAGTGGATAAAGTGCTAGAGTTGGAGTCAGGAAGAACTGAGTTCAAATTTTGCCTCAGATACCTACTAGTTGTGTGATACTGAACGAGTCACTTACCTTTTCTGTGCCTCCATTTCTTCCTATATAAAAATGGGACTAATAGTAGCATCTACCCCACAGGGTAGTTGTGTATTTCAAATACGGTGACATATGTAAAGTGCTTTTAAAACCTTAAAGCACTATATAAATGAAAAATTTTATTATTGTTTTACCATTCATCTAATTGATAGAAATGCTAAAGCACACCAGGTATGAGTCTTAGACTTTTGGAACACCTTTTTTCTACTAAGTTATCCATGTCCAAATGATAACATATTGCCTAAATGTGAAGAAATGCTTTCAAATGTACAAACGTGATGTATAAGGGCTTAGACAACAGAACTTTCATGTTAGCTCCCTCTACTTAAGATACTTCTCAGTTTGGTGGGCATTTTTTTTTGCGGGGGTGGGGGGGGGATGGTTGGAAGAGTATACTATCATTCCTTTATCTTTTCACCGTAGTCATCAGTTTTAGATCAACCATTCTGAATGTCAAAGGGATAGAGGAAATCCTGTTTATACTCTAACATATTTGTAACACAACTTCAATCAGGATAGTCTCAAAGGGGGAAATGCACTGGCCCAGGGACAATTCTCAATTACTTTTTACATCACAGCTGGATAATTTCAGCCTATCTCTTGCTCATCAAATGACACAGTGGGAGGCATAGTTTGAAAGGAACATAGAGAATTGTTATTCAGCACCAGCTGGGTAGAATGGAAAGAATGAAAAGAAAGGAAACATTCATTGTACTTTGAATGTGTGCAAAGCATTCCTGATTGTCTGGAAAGAGGCCTTTAAAAGTCAGAGAGGTGAATAATAATCTATTAGAGAATTGGCCATGTGCCACCCTTAGTAGTAACAGCACTTTAACTACTTTTGCCTCTTGTGGTCAAAGCGCTAACTTTTTTCTGTCCCACAATTGCACTGAATTGCTATTTTAAAAAGTTTTAATTTTTGTTTTGTTTTTTTTTGTTTTTTTGCTTTTTGGAGGGCAGTTGGGGTTAAGTGACTTGCCCAAGGTCACATGGCTAGTTTTTTCTGTTAAGTGTCTGAGGCCGGATTTGAACTCAGGTACTCCTGACTCCAGGGCCGGTGCTCTATTTACTGCGCAAAAGTTTTAATTTTTTGATACATGGAATAGAAAAGTCAATAGAAAGATATTCTGTGCTATACCCAGATGGATGTGAATGAAGTGTAAAATCATATACTCTGGCAACAAGGAAGAAAGAAGTAAAAAAAAAAATTTAGTATGAAACTGAAAGAAGGAATCTTAGGAAAACAGAAGAGATAAAGGACAACCCACAGATGAAAAAATATGAAGACATTCAATGGTATGACTCAGATAAGATTTTTAATTTCCCACACTTACTAGCTGTGTAACCTTGGGCAAGTCACTTAATCCCAATTGCCCTCCAAAAAGAAAAAAAAAAGACTTTGTATTTCCTAGGATAGTAAGGCCTCTGAGGTATAAAACCATTCCTGTTCATCTCCCACTGACTGCCTTGAAGGGCCCTTAAAATGATCTCCTAGTCTTGATTTATGATTTAAGATTCATAACATCATCAGTAGGTTTCTTGTGGACCAGCTATGGAATTGGGGAGGCTTGAATTATCTTCCCACAGTCTAGCACCACTTGGCACTGTCTGTGAGTAGGCCTTGGAGAATTTGGGTTAATTTTGTGCCCTAGATTGATCTAGATTTCAGTTGTGGACCTTCAGTAAAGAAAGGTATAAAGTAAGCAGAAAGACTCTAACTGGGAACTCTTGGGACCCCAGAAAACATTCTTGATAGTTACTTTTACTCTGAGCCTCTTAACTGCGCCTATCTTCCTGAACTACTTTTTGGAGGGCCTTGGAGCCTGCTTTTACCTGGAGATATTTGAATTTGGTATATTTTTATTAAAATGATTGATTATTTGAACCCTTAAGATCTGAGTTATCCATTTCACCAGATATGTAATCACAATGAGGATAAGCTGTATACTTGGATATGCATCAGGTATATTTTCTCAACTCAGCTCAAACATTTATTAAACACCTATATGTGTAAGGCATTTGTCTCTGCAAAAGGGATTTAAAAAGCAAAAGGGATTTAAAAAAAGAAAAGGGAACAGTCCTTAATCCCAAGGAACTTACATTTTACTGGAGTAATATGCAGTGTACAGAAGTAGATAAATATAAGTTTAAGAGGAACATTGACGTCTGTTATGGGGTGAGGGGTGGGGTTCAAAAAGTTTCCTGAAAGAGGTGATACCTGAGCTGAGCTTTGAAGGAAGAAGAGGATTCTCAGAGAGTGAGATGAGGAAGGAAAGAATTCCAGGCATGGGAGATATCTATGCCAAATTAGTGGCAAGTGATTAAATGCTGAGTTCCAAGATCAGATAGTATTCCAGGCTAACTGTCAATCAGTCTGCTACCCAACATTTGTTAAGTACCTACTTCATTAAATGCTAGAGATACAAAGAAAGGGAAAAGGCAATTCCTACTCTCAAGGAACTCATAGTCTAATGGGAGAGGCAACATGCAATTTGTATACAGAATAAATCGAAAAAAATCAACAGAGGTAAGGCAATAAGACTGAGGGGGACCAGGAGTAACATGAAATAAGACTGGGAAGAGAGATTCTGGAGGGATTTAAATGCCAGCTTTAGGAATCTGGATTTCCTCCAAGGAAGTATGGTCAGGCATGTGCCTCAGGAATCTTATTTTGGCAGCTATGTTGAGGAGGGAACAGTGAGGGGAAAGACTGGAAGCAGGGGGACTAATTAGGATGCTGATGCTATAGTCCAGACTAAGAGCGTGACCCAGAGTTGTGGCCATATGAATTGAGAGAAAGGAACAGTAGCAAGAAATATTGTGAAGGTAGAATTGACAATACTTAAAGACTCCTTGAATATAGAGGTGGGGGAAGGGATGAGAGAGAAAGAACAATCAAGGATGGCTTAGAGGTTGCAAAACTATATGATGCTATCAACAGATATAGCAAAATTTATAGGAGCCCCTACTTTGGAGAAAGATGAATAAATTTAATTTTGGGCACATTGAAATTAAGAGGTCTATGGACTCCTAGCTGAAGATAGGTAGATGAACCAGAAGTGATCTATTTCCTTTGAGGGTGTCCAGGAAGAGTGAGTGTTCAGACCTATAGAATTCTTGAAACCAAAGGAGGAATGAATGACAGATAGTATTGAAAAATTTAGATATTTCTAAAAGGAAGAGAAAAGAATACTACATTTAGAGTTTGGTACTCTTGGAGAAGACAGTTTTGTTGAATGACTGAGTCAGAGGTTGAGAAGCAAGAGGTAGAGTTACCAAGTACATTGGACATTTTCTTGGAGTTTGGCTGTGAAGGGGAGAAGAAATGATAATTTGAGGGGATGTCAGGGTCAAGTGAAAGCTTTTTCAAATTTTAATTTTTTTTAGCATAGCACTTCTTCTGGGAGCATTTCCCTCACAAGGCATTCATATTTATAGGTTTTGGTCCCCAGAGGTCAGCTGACTACTACTGATTCTCTTCAGCATTCTGTGGATTATCCTGTTGGGTTGTGATACCTTGGTGCTTAAATCCTAAGCATCCAAAGGATTGTTCCCCATTATCAATTGACAGATTGGCTTCTACAAGTGTTTTAAAAAGGGCATTTACTAAAATGGTATGGTAAGAAAAATTGGTATAAAACATATCCTCCAAATTAAGAGTATGCCTTCCACTTGCATACAGAAGGGCCTTGGGGAGAATGCACTTAAATTTATAGTACAGTTTGTCAAGCAAATAGCAAGCAAGACAACATGGAGCAAAGGGGATATCTACTGACTTCTGCCCTGAGAAGCCCTTTGTCCACTTTATAAAGTACTTATGAAGTTCTCTCTTTGTGTGAATGTCTTCTGGATTCTGATGATTGGTGTCCATAGCTGGAATTTCTTCTCCTCATGAGGGGGTCATGATCTCTGAAGCTGTTGCCATAATGCCCCTTATTATTAATGGCACTTTAATGGGACTTAAAGATTTTCTGGACTCACTAGGTTGCTTTGGCCCTTCTATGTCAGAATTTTTGTTTATCTAAGATCAGGAAATAATGATGCAGAAGAAATAGACACCATGTGATCACTAATACATAGTGGCCATGGTATCAGCCAGGCACCAGCCACTTAAAGCAAAGGCTCTGCATTCAAAGCTGTCAAGGAAAGATACCCGAGATGCCAGTCATGCCTTTTGTATGCTCATTTATTTATACCTCAGCTGTTTCTGAGTTATTGGTTCTACTGGCTTTGCATCTAATGAGAAGACTTCATTATCATGTTGAATCAAACTTCAGTCATCCTAGGTGGAAACCAGCTAACAATAACTACAAGCAGAGACTATCTGTTCATGTTTCAAGAACTGAATCTTCAGGCAGAGCCAAGATGGTGGTGTAGAAGCAACAAGGTCCCGCAGCTCCCACACCACCACCCTAAACACCCATAAAATATGAGCCCAGACAAAGTCTAGGACTCTCAGACTCACAAAAATACAGAAAACACATGTCTCCCTGAAGGCAGCTTGGCAGCAGGGGCTCCTCGAGTTGGCCGGGAGTGGAGGCTGGCCCAACCTGAAGCTGAGACCGCAGCCAGGCCCAGGGCGGTGAGAAGGAGCCAGGCTGAGCTGAGCCGAGCCACAGACAGTCTGCAGAGGAGAGGATCTACAGCCTCCAGCACCTCCACATCTGCCAAGGCGTGAGGAACAGGGACGGGAGAGGGGCAGCTTGCACTGGAGCAGAGACTGGCCCAGCCCAAAACTGCAGCCAAGGCCAGGCCAGGAGGAGCTGAGCCTCCCAAGCCGCAGCTTGAATCTACTTCAGAGAAGATCTAAAGCACCTGCCTGAGGGGATCTTAAAATCCCAGAAACCAGGGTCAGAGACGGTTAGTGAAAGTGAAACTTTGAAAATTAATTTGGGGGAGGAAAAGCAGTTCGGCCAATCTGCCCCGGGGGCAAGGAAGCAGTGGGGGAAGGGAACTGCTGCCCCCCACCAGGCTGCTTCAGAGCCCCTGGCCTGCAGATTCAGCAGGGAAACTGAATTGATTGATCAGGACCAAGTGCTCTTGTGTTGAGCGGCCTGGATCTGCATCATGGTCTTGGGTGGTGGTCCTGGGGTGCACTTTCAGCAAGCCAAAGGTGGGGGGACTTGCAACACTCCCTTAATAGCTCCGGCAGCTGGGAAAACCCCAGCAATTTGGAACAGAGCTTTCCCCCCGGAAGGAGAGTTTCACAGAGCTAAAAAAACCCAACCAATTAATTGATTGGCCAACATGAGGAAAAGGAAGCAAAATAAGAACAGCAAT
>JAQQSW010023781.1:0-10208 GCA_028646575.1 Pseudocheirus occidentalis
TGCCCTACCAGAAAATAAGAGAGCAGAGCAGGGGAGGGGCTTTACAATGGGATTGCTCTTTTAGGGTTGGGGCAGGGGCAAGACGGGGAGAAAATGTGTAATTCAAAAATGTAATGAAAATGAATAATGTAAACAAGAAAACAAATAAAAACTAAATTTTTAAAAAAGTAATAAAAAGCATCATAAGTTCTGTCAATTTTGTAAAGGTGAGCACTTTAAACAGTCGACTATTTTCGCAACTGCGCAATGAGTTGGATGCACCAAACAATGCGCAGCTATTTCACACGGAAGTGAGATGGTTGTTGAGAGGAAAAGTTTTAAAATGCGCTTTTGAGCTTCATGAACTAAAAACGTTTTTTAATCAGAAAGCAGGGCTGCAATTCGAAGAGTTTTTCAGCAATAAAAGTGAACTGCAGTAAATAGCTTACTTTGTTGACGTCTTTGCCATCTTGAACAAGTTAAATTTATCATTGCAAATGATAATTTGACCAAATGCAACATGCCTCAATTTGTCTGAAAAGATCCGATTATGCCAAATGAAATTTCAGCTTTGGCAAAAAAAATTGGATGAAAATATAGTTTACATGTTGCCTACTTTATCTGCTTTCTTTGAGGAATATGACATTGAACCAGACTAAAGGATTATGATGAGAATTTCTGTGAAAGAAAACTTGTACGTGCTTGCAGACAAAATTTCATCATACTTTCCAAATCTACCTGACACCCCATTTGCACTTTCCAGAAGCCCATTCACAGCAAAAGTTGAAGATGTTCCTGAGACAGCACAAGAGGAGTTCATTGAACTTATTAACAGCAATGCAGTGAGAACTGATTTCTCCACAATGCCAGTCACAAAATTCTGGATCAAGCATTTGCAGTCATATCCTGTTCTGTCTGAGACTGTGTCGAACCTTCTTCCATTTCCAACAACATATCTTTGTGAAACAGGGTTTTCCAGCTTGTTGATTATCAAGTCTAAATACAGAAGTAGACTTGCTGTGGAAGATGATCTTTGTTGTGCTCTTGCAAAGACTGCCCCGAGAATTTCCGATCTGGGAAGAAAGAAACAATCTCAACCTTCGCACTGAGGTTGGCTTTTTACACATACTGTCGCAAAATGTAGCAAAGTAGTTTACTGTTGTTATATTAAGACTGTTACCCATGTTACAGCATGCTTCAAGACAAAATTTCATTTATTTGTAATTAGAAATAAATATTTCACAATAAATTTTAAAAAAGAAATTTAAAAAAATACTGATAATAAGGAGATCAGCCTTTCTTTAGGCGTTAGATAATTATACATTCTTCTCTCCTTCTCTGGTTCATTTCTAACATGCATTGTCCAGAATGTCCATGCACAGATGCATATATATGGATGCATGTGTGTAGATATATATATATATATACCTACATAGATATGTATACATATATATATACACACATGAGGTAGTATTTGTATATATCTATATATACATATATGGGGGAGAGGGAAAAAGAGAGTGAGACTGATAAATGAACTCTAGAGAGAGGTTAGCCATATTTCATGTCATGGTCTAGAAAATAGGAATTCTTCATACACTTAAAATTTTTTTACAATAGTTAAAGATTTTATCCATGAAGTTCTACCATGTAACCAACACAATGTCATTCACAAACAGAAGCATCTAGAGAATCTTAACTTCTATGGAGAATCCGTCTTCGGTTTGAACACTGTGGTGTAACTCCTCTATGTCCACATCAAACACTGTTGGAGAGCATATGTCTCCATATTTTGTACTGGTCCTGGGATTAATGCTCAGAGAATTGTTGAACAAGGTTATCTCTATTACATAATTCCAGGAGCTTTGTATAATTTTGATTTGTATGTGATAACTACTAAAAAGTACAAGAGCTTTTAATGAAGTGTTTTGTTCCACTGAACCTTTTTAGAGTCAACAGTCAATAAACAGTTTAGGGCTATATTTTCAATAACAGAGCTATCAAACTTGTAGCTATGGGTCAATTCAGATTAAAATGTAATTGGAAAAAAATTTTTTACAAAATAAAAATGCACAGATAATAAATAATGTTAATTTATGGTTTTCCAAGTTAATTTGCACCCCACAGGCTGTGTTCCTATTTGAGTTTGACACTACTGCTCTCCAATATAGCAGAAATGTGGTCTGCTGTGGAATATCACATTTTCCTCTCCATTAGATAATTTGAGTATCGATCCCTCAGCTTTCCTGTAATGGCATTTCCTCCAGGATGGCCCTCTTTTACAATTAATCTAATCTACCCATTTTCCCCTTTTTTGTTGTTTCAACTCCTTACCTTGGTTATAAATACATTTGCAACTATGATGTGTGTATATGTGTAACTGAAGAAAAAAGGCTGCATCTATTGTTATTTGGGGGTAACTACCCATGTTGGCATTGCTTGACTTTATGTTACAAGAGCTGGGTTCATTTCAACAGGGGGTAAGTATGGTGCAGTATATCTAGAAAAAAAATTTTAAGAGGCACTAATCAAATTTTAAAAAAAAAGATTATTTGTAAAACACTTAACCTTTGGTCATATTTGCAGTAAAAGTAATTTTGATACAGAACAAGCCCTTTCTCATAGTTTTTATAGCAATGAGAAACATAGTTTGAGAGTTATTGATACCTCTTTGCTTGTCTTATTTGCTAAGATCTTTTCCATGCTTTCATAATTGTTCTTTCTGTGAGATACTTTGAAATCAACCCTTAAAGACTGTATCACCTCTAGCAGAAATTTCTTCTGTGTGTGTGTGCCTGGGTCTCTTCAGATTCTGTTTGCTACGTCTACATGTAGTGCACTGGGTCCTGGGTGCTGAATCAAGTTTTGTTGTTCCACAATATTAATGGCAAGTAATTTGTTCATTTAAAATGAAATTTTTTTTATTCTACAGATTTATCTGGAAGGTTTATTTTAAGAGTTAGTATATCTTTTTATTTATATATATATATATATATATATATATATATATATATATATATATATGTATATTTATCTCCATAGGTTTGGAATGAATTGTCTTATTCAGTTTGAGGATTTTGCCAATGCGAACGCATTCCGTCTCTTGGAAAAATACCGGAACAAATACTGTACATTCAACGATGACATTCAAGGTAATAAAATATTCTATCTCTGTTGTATTAAAGACAACAACATTGTGCTCCAGTTAGCTTATATTAATTTTATAGAGACTGATATGCCCCCAAAATATGTTGTGACAAGATAATAACCCAATAGTCCATAGGAATGAATAATTAGATTTCTAGGATTATAGATCTCAGAGCTAGAATGAAATTCTTTTTATATTTTCTTTTGGAGGGAGGAAAGGCAAAGCAATAGGATTAAGTGACTTGCCCATGGTCACACAGCTAGTAAGTGTCAAGTGTTTGAGGTCGGATTTGAACTCAGGTCCTCCCGACTCCAGGGCAGGTGTTCTATTCACTACTCCACCTAGCTGTCCCCCAAGAATGAACTTCAGAGGCCATCTAGTTCAACCCCAATACCTTTTTTTCCTATTATCTCTAGCGATTCAGACAAAGAATAAGAGCATGTAACCATAGAGTTTTAGGACTAGAAAAGACTTTGAAGATCAACTAGTTCAGTGATTCTCAACCTTCCTAATGCCACGACCTTTTAATACTCATATGTAGGTGTATCTGCATGTGGGCAGGCGTGCCTGGAGACAGATAGAGGAGCCGTATCTTGGTTCCTAAGACCATTGGAAATATGTGTTTTCCAGTGATCTTAGGAGACTCCTGTGATCCCTGTGAAAGGGTCGTTTGACCCCCAAAGGGGTTGCAACCCACAGGTTGAGAACCACTGACCTAATTCATTTCATCATTTCACATATAGAAAACTGATATCTAGAGTCTTTGAAAACTTTGAATTTTGAATTTGAATTTTGAAAAAAAAAATTCACCATGTGAAAAATCTGACTTTAAACATGTTTAAGAATAATACGCATTCTCCATTCAACCATCTTTGCATTTTCTATAGTAAGTCTTTCATGTCTCTGTACCACATTTCCCCTCTTCTCCCAACCTGACTATCCACAGCTAACTTGCATGTCTTACCTCTACTCTAGAAGAATGCACCCTCCTGGATATCTGCCACTTCCTTCTGCCACTTCTTATCCTGTATCTGAGTTCCCCTGTCTAAAAAACAGCATTCCCCCACTTTCACTTAGTTTCAACGTAACAAACAGAAGTGTGCGCAAGGTATTGTGATAATCAATGAAGATACTGAGGCAAAAAGGAAATTAGCCCCAGCCAAACTACAGAAGAAAGACCTTTGGCAAATTCCAGCTGTCCTTGAAGCCTGTGTTGGGATCCCAGCTCAGAAGTTACCCCTGAGGGGCAAGTAGGTGGCTCAGTGAATAGAGTACTGGCCCTGGAGTCAGGAGGACCTGAGTTCAAATCCAGCCTCAAACACTTAACACTTACCAACTGTGTGACCTTGGGCAAATTACTTGACCCAATTGCCCTGCTTTCCCCCCTCCAAAAAGATAAAAGAAAAAAAAGTTGCCCAAGTCCAATACCAGGGAAGAAGGAACCCAGGCAGAGAGCCTATTGTAGGAAGAGGCCCCAGAGGCTCCCCAAGAGAGAGCCCCCAAATAGAACCCCAGAGACCCTTGAAGTAGGAGCCTAGTTCTTGTCCACTATACTCAGAATTTGGCATGCCCATACTATTCAGTTACAGAGCCTGACCCAAGCACAGTCCTCCCTCAGACCCCCCCCCCCAGCAATCCAGGGGAAATTCTGACTGCCCTGAGGAAATATCTAGGTTTGAGAGATGCCCAAGGGGTAAATCCCAAAGAGGTAGTAACCCTACAGTAAGTCCAGGAAGAGCCTCAAGGAAAACAATGCCCTGACAACAGAGAACACATGCAACGATTCCCTGGAGGAAATAAAACAAGACATAACAGAATGAAACAACAAAGGAAGAAAGAATGGTCAGCGGTTGTTGATACCTTAGGAAAATATCACTCAAGAATTGACAGGCCAGAAAAATAAAGTGGGCAGGACAGAAAGCAATGACTCAACAACACAGCAAGAAATATCAAAACAACCCCTCCCCCCAAAAAAGAAAAAAAATTAAAGAATATAATATCAAAGCAACTTACTTGGGAAACAGGTCAAGGAGACATGATGCAAGAATTTTCTGACTCTAAAAGTTATGATCAGGAAAAAAAAAGTCAATACCATATTTTAGGAGATTGTAAATGAAATTGCTCAAAACTTTATTAGTACCAGAGAGGAAAATGAAAATAGAAGAAATCCACCAGTTACCTCCAAAGTGAAACCCCCAAAATGAGAACTCCCAGGAACATTATATCCAAATTTTGGAATTTTCACATCAAAGAAAATATACTGCAATCAGTCAAAAAGAATGTATTCAAATTCCAAGCAACAAATGTATTGTGTAAGATTTAGCAGATGCTACAGGAAGAAAAGGAAAGCTTGCAATATTCAGAAGGACAAGACATAAATGTTTACATTCAAGGATGTCTTATCCAGAAAAACTGAGTATAATCCTGCAGGGGTTTTAATGGAAAATTTAATGGAAAATCTTTAATGGAAAAGAGCAGTGATTCTCAACCTTCATAATGCTGTGACCCTTTAATACAGTTCCTCATGTTGTGGTGACCCCCCAACCATAAAATTATTTTCTTTGCTACTTCATAACTGTAATTTTGCTGCTGTTATGAATCGTAATGTAAATATCTGATATGCAGGATGTATTTTCATTGTTACAAATTGAATATGACCCACAGATTGAGAACCTCTGGAATAGAGAATTTCCAAGCATGTCTGATGAAAAGAACAGAGCTAAGCACTCATTAGTAAATGGAAATGCAAACACCAAGAGAAATATAGAAAAATACACATATTTGCATGAAAGGGAATAGGTGGCATGTATCAGAAATGAAAAACTACTTACAACATTTGAAAAGGAAAAAATGGAAATTATTAGAAACTTCTTTGCCTAGTTATATGCTAGCAAAGCTGAGGACTTAGAGAAAATAGATGAATACTTTAAAAATGTAAAATACCCAAATTAACAAAATAAGAAATAGACTTAACTAAATTCCAGTGAAAAACTGATCAACCCATAAAAAAAAACCCAAAGAAACAAGTTCTAAGACCAGATGGATTCACAAGTGATTTCTATAAAATGTTCAAAAAGTAGTAAATTCACGTAAAATATGTAAACTATTTGCAATAATAAGGAAGGAAGGCACCCTTCCAGTCCTTTGTTGTTGTTGTCATTGTTGTTCAGTTGTGTCTGACTCTCATTGACCCCATTTGGGGTTTTCTTGGAAAAGATACCAGAGTGGTTTGCCATTTTCTGCTCCAGCTAATTTTACAGATGAGGAAACTGAGTCAAATAGGGCTAAGTGACTTGCCCAAGGTCACACAGATAGTAATTGTATGAGACTAGATTTGAACCCAGGAAAATGAGTCTTCCTGACTGGCAGGCCAAGTACTGTATCCACTGTGCCACCTAGCTGCCAATCTTTTCCTAGGATATCAATATAATTATGATACCTAAACCACAGAGGAACAAAGTGGAGAAAGAAAACTACAAACCAAAAATCCTTAATGAATATTGATACAAAATTTTAAAATAAAATATCAAAGTACAATCAATTGTAAATCGAGTGCATTTGTAAGATTGTATGCTTTGATTTATATTGGAAATGCAAGGTTGATTTCACATAAGAAAAATTATAAATATAAACAGTGAAAGAAAAGGAATTTGAAAAAAAAATTGAATGATAGGTAAAAAGAAAGTAGAAGATAATGTAATGGTATATACTTAGAGAATTAAAGAGAGCCAACTAAATAATTAATTGAAAAAATAATTTCAGCAAAAGTACAAGATAAAATCTAAACCCACATAATTCGTTAGCATCCTTAAACCAGCTAGAAGAGCTAGAAAGGAAATTCCATTCAAAATAAATATATAATTGTGAAACTTTCTATTTAGACTTCAAGGCTTTGAACTCCCCCATTCCTTATTTCTTCAACCATATATCTCACAATATTTTTCCCTTTTTCCTATTTTACATTGAAATCAAGTATCAAAATGTACACTAATTTAATTTGAAGGATTTTAACAGGTTCTTCATATGATTTCTCCACCTCCTTATTTACTATAACTTGTTGGCATTAACTAAAGCTATTTTCATGGTGACTGTTTGGCAGATGCTTGTCATGAGCAAGACCAAATGTCCCATGTTGCTTGTTGTTTTTGGATACACCATAAAATGAACTCTACTAATTCTTTTAAATTTGTCTTTCCAAAGTAAATATCTGAATGAGAAAAAAAAACTGGAGTCAGAATGTAGATTGAAGCATAGTATTTTTCACTTTATTTTTTCTCATGTTTTTTTTTCTTTTGGTCTGTTTCACAGCATGACTAATAGAGAAATATATTTTTGCATAGATTGCACACATATATTAAATTACCATCTCAGGGAGGGGGGGAATGAGAAAGGAAAGGAAAAATTTAGAACTCAGAATTTTTTAAATGAATGTTAAAAATTTTATTTATACATAATTTGGAAATATTAAAATATTTTTGAATAAAAAAATCTGTCTGAACTATCCTTCAATTTATCTGCATCTTCCTTTCATCTTCTGCTATTTTCTCTGTGAGAACATCATTATACAAGTATTTCATGTTTAGAATACCAGCAGCTAAGTTAATGCTCGTGTAGGTTTTTAAAACCATAATTCTTAGTACACCTTACCCACTTTTCTGTCCTTTTGCCAAGGCTATTTCAGAATCAAAAGGGAGGGATACAAGATTGAATGGCATTTGTAGTTTCCTTTGTTTCATGGGTTGCCATGGTAAAAAAGATTCATCACTGAGTCATCGAGTATAATGACCCTCTTCCCATACTCAACTAAATTCTGTCCTCGGAGGGCAAAAAAAATTCTGCTTCTGAGACTATTCTCAGAATATTTCCAGCATGATACAGCCAGCACAGCTTATGCTTTTTGTCATAGTTTTGAGTACCCAGGATCACCTCTGCTTTATGATGAAGCATAAGAATAGGAGTTAGTGTGGGAGAAAAATCATGGAATCTTAGAGTTGAAACAGACCATTAGAGATCATCCAACTCATCCTTGCATTCAATATCACTTTAAATTTTTAAATAAATTTTATTGATACCTGTATTTTTTTAAAGCTTGGTCACTCCACCCCAACCCTGAGATCTATCTCCGATAGCAAAAAAAAATTTCAAAAGGAAGAGAATTAAAGTTCAGAAAAACTGATCAATATATCCCAAAATATGAGGCAGCTAGGTGGCACAGTGAATAGAGCACCAGCTCTATTGGATATATATATATATATCCCAAAATATCTAACATTGTTCCACTCCCCCATCTCTGCAAAGGAGCCATGCTTATTTATAATTGCACAATATAATTTTAAATCATTCTGTGGTTGTTGTTCTTTCCATTTACTTTATTGTTGTCATTTTAAGCTGATTTTGTGGCTCTGCTTCACTTTATTTCTTAAAATTTTTAATTTAATTTTTTCAGTTAATGAAATTCTATTTTCTTTGTCTTCACAGAGTTATTGCTGTATAAATTATTTTCCTTACTCAACTAACTTCACTTTGCCTCAGTTCATATAAGTCTTGTCAAATTCTCTGAAACTGTGACCTTGATCATTTCTTATAATACAGTAGATCCTATTATATTCATATACCATAATTTTTTCAGCCATTCCCCAATTATTGGGCACCCTCTTCATTTCCAGTATTTTTGCTACCATAAAAAGAATTGCTGTAAATATTTTTGTATGTGTGGTTTATTTCCTTTTTCCTGTGATCTTTGTAGGATATAGATCTAATAATCAAATGATATGAAGGTTAGTTACTTTTGGGGCATAATTTCAAATTGATTTTCCAAATAGTTGATTGGTTTCACAGCTCCCTTCATACGTAAATGTACCTATTTTTTTTCTGATGACTCTCCCTTCCAGAATTTGTCATTTTCCCTTTTTTGGTCAACTCTTAGATCTTAAGGCTGTAGGGTAGAACCAGAGTTGCTTCTGATTTACATTTCTCTACTAGTGATTTGGAGCATTTTTTTATATGCTACAAATAGATTGATAAGTTCTTCTGAAAACTACTTCTTCATAGCCTTTAATTGTTTTATCACTTAGGGAATGGCTTATGTTTTTATAAATTTGAATTTACATATTTTTAAATGAGACCTTTATCAGAGAAATTTGATATTTTCCCCTATTACTTCCCTTCTGATTCTTGCTATATTCGTTTTGTTTGTACTTAGAAATTGATCATCTCTAACCTTTGTTTGCACATGCACTCTTCAATCTGGAGATCTGAAGGCTACTTTCTTCCTCATTCCTCTAATTTATTCATCATTTTGCCCTTTTTGGCTAAGTAACAGAACCTTTTTAAGTTTATCTTGGCATACATTGTGAAATGTTGGTCTATACCTAGTTTCTACAAGATTACTTTATAGTTTTCTCAGAAATTTTTGCGGAAAATTGAATTCTTTATCTAATGTTTGGGATATTTGGGATTATCAAACACAAAGCTAACATTTAACTTACTTTTAAATAACTCAATAGGAAAGAAGTACCTTGACTCATTATTTGTGACAATGAAATTACTAATGGATAGCTAAGTGGTAAAGTGGATAAAGTATCAGACCTGGAGTCAGGCAGATCTGAGTTCAAATATGGTCTCAGACACTCAGACACTAACTTGTGACCCTAGACAAGTTACTTAACTCCCATTTGCCTCAGTTCTTCATCTGTAAAATGAGTACTCACTGAAGAAGAAAATGGCAATATCACTCCAATATCTTTGCCCAGAAAACCCCATGGACAAGTCCACAGAGTCATGAAAAGTCGGACCTGCCTGAAAGACTGAACAACAAAATCCCTAAGTTACTGAAACATTTGCTGCATTTTAGTTATGAAGATGTCGTAAAAAAAAAATTTTTTTTAATCAAAGATAGCATTTATCCTTATGCACATTCCTCTCTTAACGGCTTATCCACTGACTGTCTTGGTTAAGATTTTAGTAAAGGCCTGGCTTAGAGCACCATTACCTTCTATCCTCCCCACTTCCTACAAAATGTCTTTTGTTGTTTGAATACTTTTGATGGTTAAACAACTCACCATACAAATATATATATATA
>JAQQSW010023782.1:0-10208 GCA_028646575.1 Pseudocheirus occidentalis
TCAGCCCCCCTGTGGAGTCTGCAGGCCAGGGGCTCTGAAGCAGCCCAGTGGGGGCTGCAGAAGCAGTTCTCATCCCCCACTGCTTCCTTGCCCCGGGGGCAGATTGGCCGAACTGCTTTTCCTCCTCCAAATTAAGTTTCAAAAGTTTCACTTTCACTTTCACTGACTGTCTAATCCTGGTTTGGTGGATGTGAAGATTCCCTCAGATGCAATAGATCTTCTCTAAAGTAGACTCAAGCTGCAGCTTGTGAGACTAGGCTTCTCCTGGCTGCCCTGGGGCCTGGCCTGGCCTGCTGTGGTTTTGGGCCAGGCTGCTTTCTGCTCCCCACCTGCCAGCCTGCTGGTTGAGCCCCTCCCTCTGAGCTGTCCATCTCCAGTCCCCATTCCTCACACCTTGGTAAATGTGGAGGTGCTGGAGGCTGTAGATCTTCTCTCCTGTGGACTGGCTGCAGCTCCGCTCAGCTTGGCTCAGTTCAGCTCCTTCCTACCACCTTGGGCCTGGCCATGGTCTTGGCTTCAGGCTGGGCAGCCTCTGCTCTCGACCACTGCAATGAGCCCCTGCTGCCAAGCTGCCTTCAGCAAGCAATGTGTTTTCTGTATTTTTGTGAGTTTGAGAGTCCTAGACTTTGTCTGAGCTCATATTTTATGGGTGTTTAGGGTGGTGGTGTGGAAGCTGCGGGACCTTGCTGCTTCTACGCCACCATCTTGGCTCCTCCTCCCCATCCAGTCTTCTTGCTGTTGTTCCCCAACACATGCTCTTCAGTCCAGTGGCACTGAACTCCTAACTATTTCAGGAACAAAACACTTTATCTCTAGACTCTATATATTTTCTATTCCTGGAACACTCATTCCTTCACTATTGATTTCTCTAGTTTCTGTGAAGTCCCAACTAAAAATCCCACCTTCTATAGGAAGCCTTCCCCAACCACTGTTATTCCATGTCTTCCTTCTGTGCATCATCTCTCATTTATCCTCTATATAGCCTGAAAGGCTATATAGCCTGCTTGGCATATATTTGTTTACATGTTGTTACCCCAATTAGATTATAGGCTTCATAAGGGCAAAGACCATCTTTTGCTTCTTTCTGTATCTCTAGCACTTGGCACAGTGCCTGGTACATGTGGCTATTCAGTAATTTTTTCAGTCATGTCTGACATTTCATGACCCCATTTGGAGTGTTCTTGGCATAAATATTGGAGTGGTTTGCCATTTCCTTCTCCAGTTCAATTTACAGATGAGGAAACAGAGGGAAACAGGGTTAAGTGACTTGCTTAGGGTCACACAGCTAGTAAGTATCTGAGGCCAGATTTGAACTAAAGATGAGTCTTCCTGACTCCAAGCCCAGAACTTTGTCCACTGTGCCACCTAGCTGCCCTAGCCCCAATTTTCCCAGTACCCACCCTGTTTACACATACCTGTTTGCATAGACTCTCATCTCTTAGACTGGGAGCTCCTCAAGGGATAGAACTATCTTTTACCTTTTGTTGTTTCCCCAGTGCCTAGCACAGTGTTTGGCACATTGAGGGTGGTTAATAAATGGTAGTTGCATAACTGACAAACTATTCTGGAATTCTTAGATCCACATTTCATGGTGTCAAAAAAACAAGCAAAGGAACTGGACTCAACCTAGCAACTCACACAAACTACAGTCCTCAGCAACTAGAAAGCAGCTTGCAGGCTCTTCGACGTTCTCATGTTGTTCGCCACTGTGCCTGCTATTTTTCTGATTCTCCCTTCCTTTCCCCAAAGGTCATGTCCTTTTTCTTTTTGCTTCCTTTTTTTTTTTGCTTTTTGGAGGGGGGAGGGCAGGGCAGTTGGGTTTAAGTGACTTGCCCAAGGTCACATCGCTAGTGTTAAGTGTCTGCAGCTGGATTTACACTCAGGTCCTCCTGACTCCAGAGCTGGTGCTCTGTTCACTGGGTAACCTAGCTCCTCCCATCATTTCTTCTTTCAAGTTCAGTCCCTGTGTTGATCTCAAACCCCCATGTCCCCGAATTTTCTTTATCCATTCAACCTCTCCCTTGTCCTGAGGAAGCAAAGTCTAGAGCTTTAATTAGAGTGACCAAGTTCACAGTAAAACGTTTTCACTTGAAGCTTTTCTGTTTCACATATGATCACTTCCCCAGACATGAGAAAACAGATATGTAAAGTTCAAATCTAAGCACACCTTCCTAGACTACACTTTGAGTCGTATAATGAATTTAAATTCTGGGTCTTAAGGGGGAAAAGAAAAAGGACCCCCTATCCTTTGTTATTTGCAGAATAAACATCTTCAATGAAGAGAAGTCTCTTTCTTTCCTTTGTTTCTTTTGGGGGGGGGGAAGGGGAAAGGCAGGGGAATTAGGGTTAAGAACTTGCCCAAGGTCACAAGGCTAGTAATTGTTAAGTGTCTGAGGCCAGATTTGAACTCAGGTCCTCCTGACTCCAGAGCTGGTGCCCTAGTCACTGAGCCACCTAGCTGCCTCTTTTCCTTTGTTTCTAAACCATTTTTCTGAGCATCAAGAGAACCAAGAGTTGCTTGGATGCTATTGAGTTCCCAGCTATTTTCTGTATATCTAGGAAACTGCCTTTCACAGAGCTCCACTCATTAATTTCACATATAATCATGGCATTAAGTTCAGCCCTTTGCTTCCTCCAGCTTCAACTACCTCTATAGCAGGTGGGAAGGAAATCACAGTTGCTACCATTCTGTATGTCAAAGGAGGTTTGTTTATTCTATTAGTAAAATCAATAGAGAAGCAACTTCCCGTCAGGGAATTCTGGGAGAGGAATTCTAGGGGGGGGGGTGGAGCCAAGTTGCTTTTTTAAAAAAATCAAATACTTTTGTTGTGAGTAATTGCTTGGGACAAATATGCTAAAGAAGTGACCAAGTGGAGGTATGGGTATTAACTGGAAATTCTGAGCTCTCAGAGTTTGTAGGGACTATAGAAGTAAAGAACACATCACAACAGATGCTTGGGGAAATGACCCTTGGATATAAACTTTATCCTATCCAGGCTATCTGGACTCCAGGAGTAGAAGTAATTAGCATTACCCAATCAATTCACATTTTTGCTTCAAATTGCCTCCATGGGCCATCGTAGAAACTTGCAATTGTCCACCCCACCTATCATTTGACCATGATTGTACGGGTCATCAAATTTTTGCAATATTCCTTTGTGAAGTAAATCAGTAATATTATCCTAAATGTGGAAATTAGTGCTATGAGATGCTCAGAGTTCAAGCAAATTGCTATCTGGCATTAAAAGACATAGTTAGTGGAATAGATTGGTTTGAGATTTTAGACCCTGGGGTTCCTGACTCTTAATTCTATGTGCTAATCATTGCCATGCTCCCTCCCGCTTCTGTACTCTTCCAAATCAGCTGGCATGTTTCATGGCTTGCCACTAGTAAACATAACATGACTCAGGACCATTATATGAAAGAGGAAGAGAACTGAATCCACCAACTTCTTCTAAATACTATCCAATGTTTCCCTCACTGTATACAGTATTTAAGATGGTCATAGAAGAGAAGAAAGCAACATGTTGATTACAGTAGGAAACACTATTGAGTGGTTATGCCAACAGAAGAACAATGTAATATATCTAGAGCACACATAAATGTAACCAGGACAAGAAATATATCCTATAAACACATCTTTAGGGAAAATGCTGAAAAACCAACATTCCGGGAGGAAAAAAATAATCATCACAAGTCATTTCATTTAACCCACTTGATGTCAACATGCTGACAATTATAACAAAGGAATAAAGCCTTGTACACAAAACCCAAAAAACATCTGGTTAGGAGGAAGTAGTCCTATATGGGAGGCAATTGAGCATCTGGCAAAAAGGGCCTTGGAAGTCCACAGTTGTACTAGAGAGGGAGAGCTGGGGACTTACCCCAGGGTTCTTAACATCTTCAAGCATGCTCCATCATCCTGCTGGTCCTCCCTGACTTCACATTCCCTGGTATGTGCTTTGCCTTGTGTTATGACACTCTACAAAAACAGCAAGACTTCCTTGACTCCCTCATCCAGCCTCCCCTCACTACCTCTAACTATTTTAATTTGGCCCTTCTCTTTAGCATATTTTCACATCCCAGGTTGAGGGTAACATTGATGGTAATTCCTACCACTGTGCTCTCTGCCTGTCACCTTGGGTCCTTCCAGGAACTGGGAGTGTAGAGGCTTGGGTTGAATTCTCTGAGGGGACAGAATATTCCTTTCCTCATGAGAGATTACCTTCTGCCTCCTGACCAAAGGGTGCTTTAGTCATCTGAGATGGAACCCTGAGACCTTTCCACTGTACAAATGAATTCCTTTCCAACTGTTTCTTCCTTGTTCCTTCCCAGCATGATGGCCTCCCTCTCAGCAGCTTAGAGATTTCTTCCCTTACATGCCTTTCTATCCTGAGGAAAAGTCTCTCTAATGTCCCCTCCAGTGTTCACCCCAGGACTTTGCCAGAATCCTAATAAGGAGAGTATAATGAAATGGAATTTGAGAAAGCAGTAATGGCATATTCCTTTAGGGGAGAAGAATTTTGTTCTCAGTCTGAAAGGAAGTGTCCTTCTCCTCCTGTCTCTCCTGTAATTTCTATGTTCCTTAGAAGTCTTGTGGGAATGGTAAACTAAGACTCAGATATTACTATCCTATTCAACTACTACATTCATCTTGTTGATAAGTGCACCTTTTTCCAAGTGTGAAGACTTAGGTATCAGCACTATGAATAATCTTAGAAAGAACCAATCCAAGTCAGGATCTGGCTACTTATCTTCCTTGTCCTAATTCTATTCCAGTATTTCAGTGAATCTGAGATCTCATAGATATGAGTACTCTCTCCAGCAGTTCAGATAACAAATCATCAATGCTGTTTTTCTGATGGAAAGGATACATCAGATCTAATTGGTGGGAACTTTCAGGTGGACTTGGAGAATATCACCGCCTTCTGGAATCCAAAACTCTTATTGGCAGCATCTGAAATAAACAATAGCAATACCTACATGTAGGGGTGATGATCAAGTCAATTAATAGACCTACTTGTGGAATTTCTTTTTCCTTTGTTACTTGCTTCTCATTCTTCTGGGATTTTTTTCCTTGTAGCTTCAGTTATTCACACATGTCAGAAGTAGTTCAAGTGCCATTAGCTTGGCTTTAGGCTTCCTCCAGTTCTTTTACTATTTGGAAGCTTTGATGCAAATTGACTGCCCTTACCAAATTGACTATGTCAAAGATTGCCCTGCTAAAATTCTGCAGCTCCTGGGTAAGGATGGGATAAAATAAGTGACTCTGCTGAGAGGTTTGAATAATAAGGCTAAAAAATCATGGGCTTTGAGATATGTTATTTTTAGCAAAGATCAGCTACTTAGTTTTCCAGAGAAAAGATACTTTAAGTCTATATGTTAAAATCCTTGAAAACTGGTAGATAATAAGCACTGTTTTGTATCCCCTTAAAATATTAGAATGTGATTTAGGAATGAATTAAATAAGAAATGCAGTGTATAACTTGCATATCTTTGTGAAACCATCTGTTTAGAGACCAATGGTGAAAAGCATATAACAAAACAATCTGGTATTTTGTTGAATCTCAAACACTTTAAAAATGGAATAAATCTATAGCCCAATGATGCTCTTCCATCCTTTTCATTAGTTCAGTGGTTTCTGAGCTTTCTGGAAACACTTGACTTGAGGGGAGAGGGGCAAGGTGTTTTCCCAGAGAGATCACATTCTCTCTGTCTTTCTCTTTGTTTGGCTGGGACAGAGTCTGGGCCACTTCTTAAGAAATAATACCAGTGTTCATCTGAGTGTCTTAGAAGTGAGTTAGGAATTCTTTACTGATCCTGTGAGGTTTGGGTATATTGTGTGGGAGTTACATAGATATTTCACAAATACTAATGAATGATTCACCTAGTTACATAAGACCCAAGCCAACTTGAGTTCTGTGTTAACAAATGCAAATAATGCCAGATTGTCACTGATGGAACTGTTTCTCTGCACAGCAAAATAAGTGGGTTAATAGCCTTACTTAGCAGTACACTGTTCTAATTCTGTGACTTGGAAATTCAATCTATCAGTGATAAAAAGTATTTTGTTCAATTAAAGAAGGAAAAGACTTGTGGTTCCACCTTTCTGCACCTATCACAGAATCTAGTATAGTGACTGGCAAATACTGTCTGAACTGTAATAACGGGAAAGAAGGGGGGAATCAGGAAAAGTTGCATGTAAGAGCTAATTTTTGAGTTGGTTCTCAAATGAAACTAGAGAATTAAAGTGATGGAGATGAGGAGTATAACCCAGGTCATGGGGAACAGCCTATGGAGAGATATACAGATTGAAAATGGAATATTGTGTATAGAGAATAACAGGTAGGTCCTTGGCTGAAATGTGGAATATGTGAAAGAGTATAATGTGAAATGTCTGGAAAAATGGACTGGAATCACATTATAAAGAACTTTAAATGCCAAAGAGATGAATTTATATTTTCTTCCTAAGGAAATAGGGAAACACTGAAGTTTTTTTGAGAAAGAGAGAACATGGTAAGTATAGATATTAATATATACTTCAAATAATATCAATTTAGCAGCTCTATGGACAGTGTATTGGAAAGGGGAGACTGGAGTCAAGGAGATCAACTGGGAGCCTCCTTATCAGTCTGAGCAAGATGTGATAAGTCCCTAACTAGGGATGATAGCTCTGTAAGTGAAGGGATCTGTCTATTAATAATAATGATATTTCTAGTAGATAGCATTTATGTAGTTCTTTAAGGTTTGCATAGTGATTTACAACTGGAATCTCATTTGATTCTCACTATCTCTATTTTAAGATAAGGAAACTGAAGCAGAGAAAGTTATGTTACTTGTGTAGGGTCACACAACTTGTAAGTATCTGAGGCCAGATTTGAACTCAATTCTTTTAAGTTCAGCACTCTATCTGCTGCACCACCTGGCTGCTATCTAGAGATATAGAAGAAATATGGTAGCATCAACAAGATTTTTCAGCTGTTTGAAAGTGATGAGAGAGAAAGGGAAGAGTTGAGAATGGATCCATGTTTATGAACTTGAATGACTGGTTAGAAATAAGGAAGTTATCAAGAGAAGCAGGTTTCATGGGAAGGATAAGAAGTTCTGTATTGGACACGCTGAGTCCAATATGCTCATGGAGCATCTAGGCAGAGAGATACCCAGTAGGTTTTTGGTGGAATGAGACTGAGTACAGGAGAAAGATAAGGACTGAATATGTAGATTCATAAAGCACCAGCACCAAAGTGATAAGTAAACTCATGAAACTTATAAGATCTTGACTAAGACATCATAAAAAGTAAAGAGGACCCAAGATGGTGTTCTGGAGTTCACACACACACATACATGCACACACACACACACACACACGATGGAACATATATGAAGACAGAACAAAGGGCAGAGAGAATCACAGAATCATAGAATTTTAGGGAGGATCTCTGCTGCTATGTAGTCCAAACTATAATCAAAAAGAATTCCCACTATGACATACCCAACAAGTGCTCATACAGTCTCTACTTGACCTTTAATGAAGGGGAATCCATTCTACTTTTGGGTAATTGTCATTGTTAGGAAGTTTATTTTTCCCCCATGGTATGAAGTCTAAATTTTCCTCTTTATACTTTATAAATTTGCCTCTGTATCCTCTACTTTCATCCATCGTTCTTGGTTTTGCCTACCTCTAGATCCACATAGACCAAGTTTAATCCTTTTGCCTTTGATGGGCTTCCACATTCTTTCAGATAGCTATCATGGCACTCTCCCCTGTTTTCTCTCTGCTAAACATCTCCAATTCTTTCAATTGATCCTCATATGACACAGACTCAAGACTTCCTTCACCGTCCTGGTGGTTCTCTTCTGGACACTCCCTAGCTTATCCTCCCTAAACTGTGGTATCCAAGAACTGAACAATATATTCTAGATGTGGTCTTAGAGCAAAAGACAGGACAATTACCTCTGTATGTCTTGAATGCTGTGTATCTCAATACAATCAAAAACAACATCTTTTTTGGCTAATGTAATCAGAAGAATCAGTTAGACAGGTAGCAAAAGAACCAGGGGATATGTCAGAAAAACATAATAAGGAGAGAAGCCTCAGGAGCAAGGCCAGTCAAGAGATGAAGAAGGCTGGGAAATGGCTAGTCTCAACTTTAAAATGTTATATTAATAATGCTAGCTATTACTATTACTGTTTGCTTCATTTACCTCATCTGCAAAATGAGCTGGAGAAGGAAATGGCAGATCACTCCAGTATCTTTGCCAAAAAAACTCTAAATGGGGTCAGGAAGAGTCAGACATGACTGAAAAATGACTGAACAACAACGAAATTACTTTTGTTGCTGCCACTGCTACTACTACTTTTTAAGAGTTTAACTGTTAAGGAAAGTAGACATATTATTGATGATAGCAGCCACAGCAGCAGCAGCAGCAGCAGCAGCAGCAGTAGTAGTAGTAGTAGTAGGAATAGTAGTAAACATTTATATAGTCCCTACTTTGTGCCAGACATAAATAATTGCATCTGCTATGCACTTCATAAATATTATTTTAATTGATCTTCATAACAACCATGGGAGGTAGGTGTTATTATTATCCTCATTTCACAGATGAAGAAACTGAGACAAATAGAGGTTAAGTGCCCAAGGTGACACAGTTAGTCAGAATGTGAAACTGGATTTGAATTCAGGTCTTCCTGACTCTAGGCCCTGCACTCTATCCATTGTACCACTTAGCTTCCAGGGTAGGTTGAAAGACTGACAAGTCAAGTCAAAGGTAGGTGTGTGTGTGTGTGTGTGTGTGTGTGTGTGTGTGTGTGTGTGTGTGTGTGCATGGGCTCACATGTGTCCTTTAAGATGGGAGAGATCTGAACAGGTTTGTAGGCAGCATGGAAGGAGTTGGTGGATAAAGAAAGAAGATTAGAGATATTAAATCCTGGAGGAGAAAAAATAAGATGAAGTCATGGGCACAATAGAAAGGTTGGCCTCAACTAGAAGAAGGGTCATTTCTCAGAGACTGGATCAAAGAAATATTGAACAGAAGATTACAGTGAGAAAATTTGAGTAAAGAATTCGAGAAAACAGGGACTGTTTCATGAAAATATCAGTCCTCATAGTCACTTTGCCAGGACAGCAGATCTTCCCCTTCATGAAGGTTTCCTCTAGGTTACCTTGCCCTGGTTGGTTGTAGGTGACACAGTGGTAGTATGGAAGAAAGTGGGTTCTAGGAAATTGACCCTTGAAATGAATTGGTGGCCAGGCAATTCCACAGGCCAAGAAGAAAGCATACTCCGTAGTCAACACCCTAGGACAAAGCCCTCATCACTCCACCCTAATGATAGCTCTGATTCACTCAAAATTTTTTCCATCCTTAGAGTTAAAGGTACAATTATAAAGCACATAGCAGGGTCAGACAACAGCACATTTCTTTGTTTTTATTATTGTCAAAATGGGCCCTTGCTGACAGCAGTGGAAAAACAATTTGTTAAGTGATTTTTCACCTAACAAAATACTTTTAAAAATAATTCTTTCAACATTTAATTTAAAACAATTTTCGTTTTAAAAAACAACAAGAAGAAACCAATTGATTAAAGCTTTGCTGTTTTTATTCTTCCATTTCACAATGAGTAGAGCTCACTGTGGTTTTAGCAAACTCTCTTTTGATCAGGTCAAACGCCCAACCCAATTTTTAAATAATCTGCATAGTATCTCCAGCAAAGAACCAATCTGTCTTCTATCTAGGCAGACAGACGATTTTTGCTTCATTTTTATTTTCAGGCATGGGTAAATAGGAAGCATTTGATTTGGTCTTATATTTGCTAACAAATCTAAGCAATATACCTTTTTCTCCACCCATTTAAAACTATCTCTTATATTTCATTATTATTTATGTTGACCAAAAGAAAACAGTACAGAACTCTTTAAACACAAAACTGTAACAATTAAAATAATTATGATGTCACTAAAAAAGCACACCTTATTATCTGCTGGCTGGAGACTGGTTGTTAGAGGGGTCATATTTAGGGAAATAAATGGATTTATATGTAAATTATAATGTAAAGGCATTATATTATTATATGTATTATAATGTAAAGCCAATCAGCAGTAGATTCCTGAGGGAATGCTACTGTGAAGAGCTTTTAAGATTCGGATTACATAGTATTAGTGAACACTCTGTTTATTCCATTACAAATCTTTGTTCAGTACAATGTTCAC
>JAQQSW010023783.1:0-10208 GCA_028646575.1 Pseudocheirus occidentalis
AGAATTAGGAAGGACTCCTTCCTCACTAATTTTCCTGAATAGTTTGTAGAGTTTTGGAATCAATTGATCTTTAAATGTTTGATAGAATTCACTAGTAAATCCATCTGGCCCTGGGGATTTTTTCCTAGGTAGTTCTTTGATAGCTTGTTCAATTTCTTTTTCTGAGATGGGGTTGTTTGAGTAATTTACTTCCTCTTCAGTTAGTTTGGGCAACTTGTGTTTTTGTAGATATTCATCCATTTCACTATGTCTCCTGACTCTTGATTTCTGTAGCTGGCCACACTGATGCTTCACCCTCTTCTTCTCTTCCTTCATCCTTGCCTCCTGCTTTCCCTGCCTTTCTTCAAGTCTCTGCTAAAATCTTGTCTACTTCAAGAAATCTTTCCTTACCCTCCTTAATCTTAAGACCTTCCCTCTGAGTCTAACCCCAATTTGTCCTGCATGTACATGTCTTATTATGCATATAAAATACATGTGTATGTACAGGTATGTTTGTGTGCATATATGGACACAGCTATATACACACAGTTGTTTGCATGTTGTCTTCCCTGTTACACTCTGACGTTCTTGAGAGCAAGGACTTTCCCCTTTCTTTGCATCTCTAGCATTTAGCCAAATGCCTAGCACAGAGTAGGCACTTAGCCTACTGGCATTTGCTAGTTGACTAGACTGAGAAGTAAACAGATTTGGATGGGTCATAGTAACTAATTTCAGTCCCCGGGAACAGATAATGATCTGTCTCCCTCCTTCCAGTAGAGAGGCAATGGGCTATGAGTGTGGAATGTAGCATATGCCGTCAAATGGCATCTGGTTGTTTGTTTTTACTTTTTTTTTTATTTTTCAGAAAGGAAGGTTAAATGAGGAGGAGGAATATGGGGAAAATATTACAATGTAGGAAAAAAAAACCTGTAACACATAAGGACTTTAAAAAGAAAACAGTTTCCCTAGTTTTGTAGAGCTGAAATCCCATTTCAAAAACGTTGTTTTGGCTTTTCCGAGCTAAATTTTGAAATGAAGATAAATGTGCTTTGGGCAGTGGGACACAGTGGAAAAGACTCAGGGTTTAGAGTCAGAGGGACAGGGTTGAGCCCTAGCACTACCTCTTATTATCTGTGGAACCTTGGACAAGTCTCTAGGACCCAGTTTCTTTCTCTGCTAAATGAGAAGGTGGCAGATCTAGTTACTCAACCAATTCTTGGTGACTAAAACCTACTATAGTTCCACTTGATTACTTGTTGTAGAGAGAAAATTAGCATAAGTTAATTCCGCTTTCTTCAATTCATATTGTTCTGTGTATCTGTTTGTATCTATGTGTGTATCTATGTATCTATCTGCTCATCCACCTTACATATATGCAAGATATCTCCAAAGTCTTAGTGCAGTTCAAATCTTTAGTAACTTACGTAGTTCCATATAAACACATACTTATATTGGACTCTCTCTTCTTACTTTAAGATAGCCAGAGTAAGTATAGTAGAAAAAATATAATGGACTGAGAGTTAAGATTCAGATGGATTCAGATCCCATCTCTACCCCTTGCTTGGAGGTAATATTGGGCAGGTAATTCAATTTTCCCTGAGCCTCAAATTCATTTTCTGTAAAATGAGTGAGAAGCCCTCTGAGATACCTTCTTGCTTAAAATCTGTGTTCCAGTGATCCTAGGCTGCCAATATATTTAGTGGCTTCTTCATTTTCAATCCTTTATCTTTGATAGTTTAACTTAATTTTGACCTGTGTAACTATGAAGTGTTTTCCAGGTTTTCCTTTTCTTTCTTATTTTAAAAGAGGATGCTTAATAATACCTGCTCATTGGTAAATAATATAGCAATAATGAAATTTAAAAAAAATAAGGGGCTTAGATTTAATGGCTTCTCAAGCCTCTTCTAGCCCTAAGTCAATGATAGAATGTAACTTGAATTTCCAGTGAAGCCTGGGGTATTTGGCATGAGACTCTTCTGATCAGTGGAGAAAATACTGACACAATGCTAGGTCCCTGTGTGAGGAGGGGACTGGCAGAAAAGCTTTAGAAAGGAGAGACCCCTTCCTGCCTGCCTCTAAGCTAAGGGTGACTTTCCTTTATTTAAAGGATAAATAACTAGCAGCTTTTAATTTGAATCAATCATATCCTTCAAGGTTCAATAGTTATGTATCATTCTAGTCTAGTATTCCTCTCAAGGACTGGAGGAAAGAATGCTTAAATGTGTGGTGTTTCTCCTGCTCCCTTCAAGGTAAAAACTGCTGTTTCCTTCAGCAGGTGGCGAGCAGGATTCCAGACATATCTTTCAATGCCTCTCCTCATGTTTAGACATCTTCCTCCTGTATGTTCAGACATCACATTTGCATATATACATGTTACATTGGCATGCACATCAATTATACTTTAATCTTAAGACAGCTCAATAACAAAATATGAATGTATTCCAACAATCACTCAGGGAGCTATTATTTGTTTGATGTAAAACTTTTACTACCAGAAAGCTACAATTAATGAATTCCTTTTGTGCAGTGGTGTGCTGGCAAATGTTTGACAGCCAGGTCTCTGGGAGTGGTGGTGGTCAAATGTATGCATAAACACATACATTAGTTTATCATTAATTTTACTGACACAAAGGGTGTGTTACACACACTTTATAAACAATAATAAAATATACAATGCTCTTTATTATAAATTCCATATAACTTATTGATCCTCCTAGAACACTTTCATTGATTTTTGCCAAGCTCTTGTATCTATGGCCACCCTAGCGTTGTATTTCAATCCTGATTTGACAAGCACATTTGCATCCCAGTCTGCTAACTCTTTTCTCCAGTACATTTATTGTCGTTGAACCTGACATACAAACTATGATTAAATTGTTTTTCACCCTTGTACAAATTACACTAATTAAAATGAAACCTCTTTCAACTTCAGCACTACTGATTATAACAGTTGCTAGCAGGGGTTGGGCTATTGTTTGGTTCTACATTACTATCTACACAATCATGAAAATCCTTCAGATCAGTTTCATGTTTTATTTTATTGGGAACAACTCTGGTGTGTAAGGCAAGACTGACCTGTGGTGAGAATGAGAGATATAATTTGAGAATGAGTGGCTGAAACCAATCTCCGTGTGGCTGTTCTATATCAAGGGTATAAGCCGGAGGTCCCCCTGTAATGTTTTTCTCAATATGTAGCTCCACAACAGAGGTTGAGAGAGTGGGGTTGTATTGGTCCACTTGGGGAAGAGTCTCTACTCCTATAGAATCATAAGATTACAAAAATGAAAATAGAGCCCTGGCTCTCTGTCACCTGATTGTTCTCTCTATCTCTCCCCAGGTGAGTCATGGTCTCTCTTGTGATGGTGGTGAGCTTTTTGGCTGTTGGAAAAAGCGTTGTTAGTGCTAAGAAGAGTAAATTGTTTCTGCATGGCAAAAATGTACTCTTCTCTTTTATTTATTCATTGTTATGAATTGCAGTCACAGACAGTTTAATGGTGAAGTTGCCGTAAAAACTGTGGAAGACACATTTCTTTGGGTATTAGTTTTGTTTTAGTAAATTACAAAGTAGTGACTTACTGTTGTACCCTCAGGATAATTTCTGACTCTCGGGGGGATGATATAATCAAGAAGATGGACTCTGGCCTTAGGTTTCCTAGGGCACATGAAAAATGCTACCCCTCCCCCCTCCCCACGGGTCCTGGTACAAGGTAAAATAAAGGTGAATTGTGAGGCTCTTCCCTCCCCTTCCAGAATGCAAGGAGGACATTCTGGACTCTAGTCCTGGAATGACTTTTCCCGGTGTTGTGTGCAAGGGCAGGAGAAGACAGGGATTGCCTAGCTAGGAAGGCTGGGAAAATAATGAGGACAGGAGCTAAGGGGTAGAAGTTCTGAGGAAGAGGATGGGGTGAGAGTGAAAAGGCGATTCAACGTAAAAAGCACCAAACTCTTTAAACATTTACTGGATGAAGCGCTTGGTGATGGATTAGAGATTGTTGTTAGTCAGCCATTTCATTCATGACTCTGTGTGTCAAACCGCATCTGAGTCTTTTTCTTTGTTTTGGCAAAGAGACTAGAGTGGTTTGTTATTTCCTTCTCCAGCTCACTTTCAGGGTTAAGTGACTTACCGAGGGTAGCATAGTTAGTGAGTGTTTGAGGCAAGGTTTAAATTCAGGAAGATGAGTCCTTCTGACTCCAGGCCAAGCACTCTATCCATTGTGCCACTTAGCTGCCCACCTAGCTGGGGATGCAAGGCAAAAATGAAACTGTACTGGTCCTGCAGATGCTTACACTCTATGGGAGGGCTCACTCAAATGAATAGTTTAGTGGACAGAGAATTACTCTTGAAGTGAGGAAGATCTGAACAAATGGTAGCCTGGGTAAGTTACAAGTTAACCTTTGGGACTCAGTTTCCTATCTTTAAAAGGTAGATGTTGGACTTAATGGCCTCCAAGGCCCCTCTTCCAGTTTTATATTATTATCCTATGAACAAAGACTGATTAAGCTCCTACTTTGTTCAAAGGATTTTGCAAAGCAACTGGGAGACAAATAGAAAAGTGAAGTCATCCCTACCCTGGTGGAACTCGTATTCTAAGGGGAGGAAATAAGCAACACACAAAGATTACACAGTGTTTTTGTGGGTGGCTACAAGCAACTAGGGGAACTGGAAAGACCTCCCAAAGGATGTAGCACTTGAGCTGAGCTTGCAAGGGAGTCACGGTTATCAAGAGGCAGAGGTGAGGAAAGAACGTTCCCGTCTGTACAAAGACATGGTGATGGGAGACAGAATATCACATACGTGGAGAGGCAGGTAAGCTGGGGTTTAGGGTGAGAGCAGGGGGACATAATGTCTAATCATCCTTGGAAGATAGACTAGAGCCAGTCTTGGAAGGATTTGAAGTTCCAAACAAGAGTTTATATTTTATCCTGAAGCTTCTTGGGCAAGGCCAGAATAACAGTAAAAGCGATTTGGTAGCCATATGGAAGATAACTTGAATATAGGGCAATTAGGAGAGTCCAGGCAAGAGGGGTGTGAGTTAAAGTGAGTTAAACAAAGAGGAGACATGGCATTTAGGTGGAAAATAAATGAAGTTTGTTTTGGGGCATTATTTGTGTCAGGAAACGTGTGTCTCATTTCTCACCATCAGTTGGACACCTCACTGCAAGAGTGGGATACATGATTTACTATTGGTCTCCTGAAGTCAGAGGTAGAGGGGACCATAGGGGCTACTGAATTTAATTCTCTCATTTTATACATAAGGAAATTGTGACCCCAAGAGGGGCTTGCCCAGGATTACACAGGTAGCGTCAGCGTCTGAGGCAGGATTTGAATTCCTGCCCCCAAATCAGGAGTCTGTCCGCCTATTTGTTACTTCACACCATTCCTCATTCAGTGTGGTGGGCATAATTATTTAAGTCTTCCACTGTTGTTTTCCTTTACAACGCTGAAGTCATGTAAATTATTCTCTTGGTTCTGTTCACTTTGCTCTGAGTTAATTCATACAAGCTTTCCTTGGTTTCAACATTTCTTAGGGTGTAATAATACATACCATAATTTGTTCAGCCATTCTCCAGTCCTAATTATTTCCAATTCTTTGTTACAATGAAAAGTTTTGTTATAAATATTTTGGTAAATATGGGGCCTTTTCCTCTGTCTTTGATCTCTTCAGGAACAGGTCTAGTGATGGTATTGCTGGGTCAAAGGATATGCTCACTTTTCTTGTTGTTTAGTTGTTTCTCAGGCATGTATGACTCTGTGACCTCATCTGGTATTTTCTTGGCAAAAATACCTGAGTGATTTGTCATTTTCGTCTCTAGCTCATTTTATATATAAGGAAATGGAGGCAAACAGGCTAAGTGACTTCCTCAAGGTCTGAGGCTGGATTTGAACTCAGGTCTTCCTGACTCCAGATCCTGCTTTCTATTCACTGTACCACCTAGCTGCCCGATGCACAATTTAGAAAAATCTATTTCCAGAAAGCTCAGATCACTTCACAGTTCTATCACACCTACCTTCATGTACATGTCTTTCTAAGGCCCTTTCAACAATTGTCTTTTCTTTTTTATCTTTGCCAATCTGATGGGTGTGAGGTAAAACCTGAGAATTGTTTTGATTTACCTTTCTCTTATTATTCATAATTTGAAGTACTTTTTATATGGTTATTGATAGCTTGCTCTTTTTTTAAGGACTTCCTGTCCATATGCTCTGGCCACTATTAGGAAATGGCTTATATATGTATCAATTCTCCATTTATCCTGGGTATTTGATTCTTATCAGAGAAATTCCTTGCAAATTTTTTCCCCAGTTAGTTTCTCTACTAATTCTGTCTGCACTGATTTTGTTTGTGCAGAGACTTTTTCAAATTTTTTTATATGATCAAAATTACTGCTGACTTTTCAAACCAAATAATCCTCATTTCTGATGATTCATAAAGAAAAAAAGTAATATTGCCAGAAAATATTACTAAGAATTTTGAAGAACTGGAATTTATTGCCATTAATTTGAAAGCTGGGTTACGTCTTGTCTCTGACTCCTATTGGCTGTGTAACCCAAGGCAGGTTATTCAGTCTCTCAGTGCTCAGGGCTCTGGGGCTATAACTTGCTGAACAGTTTTTAGTTTGCACTGGTAGAAGGAATTTCCTCACTTGAAGTTCTTTGTTCTGATGAAATCAAAGGATTCGTTAAAAAAACCTAGTCTCTTTCATGACCTTTCCCCTAACTGTCTCCACAGAACCTCTAAATCTATCAGGGATTATTTTAAAGAGATGGTAACCAAGGCTTCATGTAGCTTGGTGGCAAAGTGGATAGAGCACGGAGTTCAAATCCACACCCAAGATGCTTACTAGTTGTGTGACCTTGGGCAAGTCATTTTACCCTGTTTGCCTCAGTTTCCTCATCTGTAAAACAAGTGGGAGAAGAAAATGGCAAACCACTTCTGTATCTTTTCCAAAAAACTTTCCAAATAGATAACAACTAAAATGGCTGAACAACAGCAAAAACCAAGGCTTCTGAGATCTGTAATTGTAAACAGGGGCCTTTGAAATTCAAACACGGAATAATGGAATAGACATTTAGCAAACTCATTGGATCCTCAGAACAACCCTGGGAGGTATGTATTATTTTTTATCTCATTTTACAATTGAGGAAACCGAGGCAGACTAAGGCTAGATGGCTTGCCAGGGTCACGCAGCTGTCACAATCACATTCAGGACCTGCCTAGACAGTTATCAACGTTCAGTTTCAAACGATCAGTTTCCGGTTTTCATCAGGCAGTGTTTTACCAAACTTAGAAACAGGTGATTTGATAAGAGTGACTGAAAAGTCCCAGGTAAAAAGCATGAGTTTGCTGTTTGTTTGAGGCAGGACTGGAGCAGATCATGCTAGAGAGCAGCAGACACCACACTTTAAGCACAGCTGGTTCTCAACCAAGGATTAAGCCTCAAATCCTCAACAAACAGTCTGGACTAGGTTCAAGCCTTTCAGCTTCTCATGGTACTACCCCCAGGAATAAAGTCTGGCATCAAACAAACTGATCCTCCTATCTAAAACCTCGAAACACCACAAGGCTACTTCATGTCAATAGAGATAAGTAATAATCAAAGGAAAGGCAGGAATATCAAGAAGAACCATGAAAAAGTTAAGGAAGACACTCCTCCCATTTAATTTTAAAGTGACTTAAAAAACTCTAATTATAAAAATATTCTAGTACTGGGAAAATAGAAGATTAGTGGAATCAGAGAGAAATTCCAAAAATAGAGCCCAATATATAAAAAATACATTATATAATACTATACATAATATATCTTATGCCGTATGTATGCATAATATGCTGAATATTCTATATAACATATACATATTTATATTTATATATACAATAGGTTACTGTTTGATAAACCAATGCCTGAAAAACACTAGGGGATGGAATAATTTTATTCAACAAGAGCTCTTTAGAAAATTGGATGACTGCATGCTGAAAAATGGTTTTAGATTCCTGCCTTATACCATACTCTACAATAAACTCTAACTAGATCAATGATATAGATATATTTTTGAATCATAAAAAAGAAAAAAAGAATTATATATTTGTTTCCATTATGGGGAAGAGGAACATATTTTACAATCAAAGAAATGGAAAAATTAGCCATTCACAATGGCTAAATAAATCATGGTATTTTAATATAATGGAATATTATAGCACCATAAAAATATGGAAGGAAATATGGAAAGACAAGAAGTGATGCCAAGTTAGTTAAGCAAAATGAGAACTGCACATGTTCCATACTATATATGTCTAGATGGAATGGGGATTGTCATTTTCTCCCTCTCCTGCCAGCCACAATCACGCTGGGGGTACTTCTTGTCTTTTTCCTTCTGCCCTGGTAATTCATCCCCACCTAGTTAACCTGAAAAAGATCTGTGAAATTCTAGGGAGCTTTCAGGGAAACTAGGATTTTTTTTTCAAGCTTCTAAACTTGAGGGAAATGCACATATCAGCACGGAATATCTTGTGAAGTTGCCTTTAGTCCACAGCTGAACTAGTTTTGAAATTAGAAGATTCAGATTTGGTCCTGATTCTGAAGTGAACTTTTATGTAAGGTCAGAAGGGAGGGTGGGGTTAGAGGTGGAGGGAACTGCAAAGTGAATGAGGGCTTTGGGATGGAAAGACCATGATCATAGGATGACAAAATCATTGTTTTAGAACTAGAACGGACCTTAGAATCACACAGTTCTGATGCCGGCATGTATGTGTTTCAGGAACCCCAATACCCCTTGGTGGGCAGTATGGAATGAATTCACAGGACCCTAGCATTTTTAAAGTCAGGCTGGGACAAGTTTATTGCTACTCTTTACAACTTGCAAGAGTTCTTAGGGAACCTGCAGTCTTAAAGGGTTATAGATAAAGTTTATAAAGGGTAACCATCATATGCTATCTAGGTGAGTCAGGACAGGATTAGGGAGTGGTTAAGGAGTGGTTAGTTCTTAAAGGAACATGCACTTTTAATATCTATTGCACAGGTATGTTGCCCAGAATTCACTGGGAAATACCCCAAGGCGAGGGGCTGCATGGAGGTGTGGTTTTAGGCTTGAAATGTCACTGTCAGCTAGTGATCAGGGCTGACCAAACTGCCACCCATCAATGTCATGTTTGACAAGATAGATATTGGGAGTGTACATATGTCCCAAGCTAACAAGGGATCCAGGATGTGCATAATGGGCTAGAGAGTTACTTAGAGATAGTTCTAGTGAATGATTCATAGGTGCAGCTGGTTATTATACTAAGGGGACATAAACAGTTCATGAATGTTTGCTAGGCAGAGTGCTGGCAAGGGGAAGGGATAGAGATAATGCTCTGAGACTGGGGAGACTTGAGGCTAGGGAGAAATGTGATTTTGCAAACTGATGTGATTTTACAAACTGTGGTTCAAACACAGGCACCCAAGCACCCCATTGGTCCCATGTCCACATTTTCTAGATGAGATTCCTGGAGGTTAAGTGACTTGTCCAAGGTCACACAATTAATAAATGTTAGAAACAGGACTTGAACCCAGGACTTCTGACTCCAGAGTTTGTACTTTTTCCACGGTACCATGATGCAGTGCCCAAGGTAGTTATTCTTTTGTTTTGTTTTGGAGGGGGGAAAGGCAGGGCAGTTGGGATTAAGTGACTTGCCCAAGGTCACACAACCAGTAAGTGTTAAGTGTCTGAGGTTGGATTTGAACTCAGGTCCTCCTGATTCCAGGGCTGGAGTTCTATTTATTATGCCACCTAACCTCCCCAGTAGCTTGTTCTTGAAAAAAAACTTATTATGATTAATTTCCAAGCCCTTTGATTCCTTAATGTTGAAGTTGCTAGATTTTGTTATCTTGATTGTGTTTCCACAATAGTAAAGTTGTTCCTTCCTGGATGCTTGTAATATTTTCTCCTTGACCTGGGAACTCTGGAATTTGGCTGTGATATTGCTAGGAGTTTTCATTTTGGGATCTTTTTCAAGAGGTGATTGGTGAATTCTTTCAATTTCTATTTATTTGGATCTGTTTTAAAGCATCTTGATTTCTCATGAAATCATTAGCTTCTATTTGCTCCAATCTAATTTTGAAGGAATTATTCTCTTCAATGAGCTTTTGAAATTCCTTTTCCAGCTGGAAAATTTGCCTTCTAAGGCATTCTCCTGATTGACTTTTTGAGCCTTTTTTGCCATTTGAGTTAGTCTATTTTTTAAGGTGTTTCAGTC
>JAQQSW010023784.1:0-10207 GCA_028646575.1 Pseudocheirus occidentalis
GGTGGGGGTGCAGGATAGGAAGGAGGGACATACAATTAACCTCTCACAATTTGCCCACCATGGAGATGTCCTGTGTAATTACACAGGTACAGCCTGTATTGAATTGCTGCTCCTCACAGTGGGAGGGGATGACAGGGGAGGAATTGCAAGAATCTAGTATTTAAAGCTAAACAATTAAATGCAACTAAGAAATAATACATACAGGGACGGGGGTAGGCAGGAGCTCCCTGCCCTGCTAGAAAGCTAGAGAGGTGTTGGAGGAGGGCATAAAAGAGAACAGATTTGGGAGGGGTCTTACAGTGTGATCAATGTTCTGGGCTGGGGGGTAGGGACAAAAAGGGGAGAAAATTTGTAACTCAAAACCTCGTGGAAATGAATGATGTAACCAAGAAAATAAATTAAAATTAAAAAAAAAGAATAAGCTGTCCACTCCTTAATTTTAAAAACACACTCAACTGTGATATTTTCCAATGGTCAGTTAGCTTTCTGACTTTCCACTCACTTCTCAACCACTTGTCATGTGGTTTCCCAGACTGCAATTCAGCAAACTGAAGATTTGCTCCAAGATTTCAAATGATCTCTTAACTTCTAAAATGAATAGTCTTTTCTCAGTCCTCAGAGTATTAAGGTCAGAGAAGAACACACTTGAGAGTAACTTCAGCAGTGTGGTGTAAGAGAAAGAACACTAAACTTGGCCATCAGAATACGTCATTATGAATCTCAGTTTTATCACTTATTTAGCATTGTAGTTGTGGACAAGATAAACCTCTCTGAACCATAGTTTCCTCATCTGTAAAACAAAGGTATTGCTATGTTACTATGAACATACACCATTTCCCCAGATCTGGTTTGTATGAAACCTAAGTACAGCATGTAATTAATATTATTTTTTGCTGCATATCTCTATTTTTTTCCTTTTCCAAGAGACTTCATTTTAGGTAACTGGCTTTTATATAGATCACACTATTTTGAATGCAAGGTTTATGAGAACTCAGTAAAGAGGAAAATAACATAAATATGAGCTACTTTTAAAATGTGCTCAAACTAAACATTGTTCAATAGCCAACTAGTATCTGACTTTATACTAGACAATATATTCACACAAAAGGAAGCAAGAAAATGAAAAATTAATTTCAACCTCAAAGTTGTTTTTTAGTCAGACTGTTCATTATATATACACTAACTAAAATTACAAAGTTAACAGTTAAGAAAAAAAAAGCTTTCTAACAATCAGAAGTGCCCCAAAACAAAACTGGTTGCTTTGAGAGGTATTTTACAGCACTATTCTCACATTAACTCTATGAGGTAAATATATGAGTGCATTCTCATTTCCTAGTTGGTGAAAACAGGGTTCTAAAGTGAAATTACTTGCTCAAGGTCACAAATCTTTTCACTGCTGAAGCTGGGATATGAAGCCAGGGCTCCAAATTCCAAGTATAGAGTTCTTTTCACTACACCAAGCTCCATAAAGATGACTCACATCTTTAAATTTGTTAAGGTTTATAATACATATTCCTGCATTCACAACAATCTGCCTAGTTCACCAAAGGAAAATAAATTGAAGCTCAAGGGCTTAGAGACTTGCATGTGGCCAACTAGCTTTAAATATCAGAGGAAATCCAGGAGGGCATTCCAAATCAGTGGAGTTCTTCAAGTGGAATATGAACTACCACATGTTAGAGGAAAGAGTTCCTGCTTCAAGGAGGGGCTGTATAGGAACACTTGAATGTTCCCTTCCTATTCTGAAATTCTATCATTCTATGTTAATCCAATGTACAGTAGCCTGCCAGTGGGGCTCCAATATTACAAGAGATCCTAAGAAGAGTTAAACTCCATTCAATTCAATCACTAAAACAGATACAAAATTTAGATGAAAGAATCTGTCAGCTCTCATTGAGTTTTATAAACCTCAGATTAAATACTTAACATCACCAAAATGGACCAGAGAGGTACAAAACCAAATGCTAGATGATGTCCACGCATCATTAGTCATGAATGATTTAGTTAGCTTAGACCACTCGGATACTAAAAGATTCCCTGGAATTTATAAAGAAGTGAAAGGGTTTTTTTGTCTTTTTGGGGGTGAGGGTGTTGAGGGTTTTTTTTTTAATGAATATCGTAAATTGCCAAAAGGAAACAAGAAGAAGGAAAACTTCCTTTTTGTTTCTTAGAAAGATGTATTAATACAGTTACCATTAAAAAACCACAGGCTTTAGTTTCAGACTACACATTTTGTTTAGAATCTCAACAATGGGGCCTGTCACCTAAGGCCATGATCAGTTAGAAACTACAAAGAAAATATTAGAAGTCTCTAACTTGAAAAAAAGTCATATTTTAAAAAGCTTTGGCTGGAACTCAGAAAAGTCTTTACCCACAGAAACATTATTAGAAATGGCAATTATATTCCAATGCTACCACCCAAAAGCTTAACCTATACTTTAGCCCAAGTACTAAACACAAGCAGATTAAAAGAATCCCACCCCCTTCCACTAGGGCAGAAGAGTAATTTAGAATACTTGAATAAGAAATCAACTCATATTTATCTCACTCTGTTCTTTCATCATGGCACAAAGGTAGGTTATGTTATATTAGCAAAGAACTCTCCTAAGTCCAACACCCAACCGGAAAAGCTTTGAGTACATGCCCAGCAATGAACTATGTATGTGAGGGTGCATCAAGCCTCTCCCAACAGATGATCAGAATTGTACTGTACCTATACCAATGAAATCACAGGAATGATTTAGAATCCCTCTTCCATAGACTTTCTGAAATATTAAAAATTCTGAAATATTAGAAAATAATCTGATACTCAGTAGAGGTTTTAAAGACATAAAAAGAGTTAGATGAAAGCTTTGAAAGAATTCTGAAACCAGGTCTGTGGACACAAGAGATGACAGGGTATGGCCAGCAAAGCACTTCAGGGAGAAGACGGACTCCAAGACAGGAGGAGGTTCTGTCGCACACCCACCCTGGGGCACTGCGATGAGGGATGAGGGACAAGGGACAAGTTGCAGTTTTGTCACCCACTTCCTGGCTGTGGGTCACAGATCCAGCATGTATATAAAAGTTATACTTCATTAACAGCACATATTCAGGTGATACTGGAGACTTATAGGAAAACCCCTGAACATTCACCCTATCCTTAGAGATAGCAGAATAGGCCATCTCCTCAAATCTATCAAATTGGGAGTCAGGAGACCTAAAGTTTAGCCTTAACTCCACTTTTATTTAACTTTATGACCTTGAATATTGTCACTCAAGCTTTCTGGAGCTGAAGGGTTGGGCTACATGATCTTTAGAGACCCTTTAGTTCAAAAATTCTTTAATTCTATTCTAACACTGAGAGGTAAGGAAGAATAATGGAGCAAACATTGGACTCAGTCAGAAAGGCCAGTTTCAAATCCTGGCTCTGCCACTTCCTGGCTATGTGGCCCTGGGTCATTCTGTGAGCTTCTGTGTCTCCCATATACATGACAAGCATAATATTTGCCTTCCCTAGCTGAAAAGCCTCCACAGATGACACATTCAAGGACAGAGCATACCATCGAGATCATCCAAGTTAAACCCTTCTTTTACAGTTAAAGTAACAGACTTGAAGGGGTTAAATGCCTTTGTCCAATGTCACACTTTTTTTTTTTAAATAAGCACCACAAGAGCAGATTGGGGGAGGGGGTATACTGTGGGATCGCTGTTTTGGGGGTGGTGGGTAGGGGAAAGACAGGGAGAAAATTTGTAATTCAAAATCTTGTTGAAAATGAATTGTGTAAACTAAAAATAAACATACAATTTAATGCAAAATAAAATTTTTAAAAAATATATATAAAATAAAATAAGCACCACAACCAGTACATGAACTCAAGGCTTCTAATTCCAAAGCTAGTACTCTTTACACTATATCATATATTACCCCCCTATTCTCAATCAAGCCAGAGAAAAATCTCTCTTTTATCAGCCTTTATTTTATGTAAGAAAATGATGAGCACTGATCTTTGTTATGTTGATAAAACGTATTCATAATTTTTATTTGGTATTGTTGGAAGGAAAGAACTATACAAACCTTAAGTGGAGTTATTAAGCCAATTAAACATTATACACCCTCTAAAAAAATTCTTCAGACCCCCCAAAAGAAACACTTCAGAAATCAAGACATTGCCCAATTTACAGCTTAATTACCTTAACTAGATCTTTTATTAAATAACGTGGGTGATAAACTGAGTCTTCTAAGAAGAGCCCACAAAAACCCATTCTATTCATTTCTCTTTTATATTAAATATTCCCCAAACAGTTAATTATGTACTAAAAAAGTTCTCTCACATTTCTAAGAAAACTACACAGATGTATACACGATAAAGTATTTGCTTCCCTTCTATTTACACATGCTAAGAGCATAATTAACACAACAGAATTAGTATGTGGGCTTCATATTCTTGAAACTATTACTCTAAAAAACAGAAAGATTACTTACCCTAAAAAAATCCACTACACTAATTTTATAAAACTAGAGACAAAATATGACTCAAAACAAGGTTTGCTTGTTTTTTAGCTATAACCATGGTCTTACAAATGAGTAACTAACTACTAAATTAGTGAAAAGGAGAATTTTTCATGATTCAAAGTGTAGCATGAATGACATTTGCTTGGTGTACTAAATGTTATCTTATGATCTCTACCACCACCATAGGATCTTGGCTCTAGAGCTGAAACGGACCTCACGGACCATTAATTCAACCCCCTCTTTTTTCAGTTGAGCAAACTGGGGCCCAAAGAGGTTAGGAAGAGATTTGCCCAAGTTTTGAAAGTAACCATGAGGGATCGGGGTTGATCTAACCTCAACTTGAACTTCCAGTATCCTGGGTGACCTTGCAATTTCTATAATAACTAAAGTTACGATGACTAGGAGATTATTTCTTAAAATATTGATACTAGGTTCCAACCGCATTATTAAACAAAACTGCTAATGACATTCATCCTTAGTTGAGTATGCTGAAAGGCAAGAGGCCCTACTCCTCTAGTTCTCCTTCTCTTCCCCATTACAGTGCAACGGGAGCAATAGAAAAGACCTCTTTGCCCATGGGATGTAAGCACCTTATTTTACGGAGGAGGAAACAATGCAAAGACAGGATGAGCTAGGGTTGAAAGGTCCCACGCTAACAGGCGATGTCTGCTCCTCTGACACTGTCTACAAAAGGCACTCACACCAACTAATGTCACCACATCAATTCAAACTGTTATTCTTCTAGGTTTCTATCTGCTTCACAGAAGTACAAAAGACTCCAAAGTCTTGTGAATAATGAACACGAACAGTGGAAGGAAGAAAAGCACATGTGTGTCTAAGCTTTTAAGTTATGCTTCACAGTAGAAGTGGCATCTGTACTGCTGCCTAAGATTTTAAATCACCAAACTACTCCAACTCTAACCCTCCTCCTCTCTCTGTGCTAACTCAGGACGCAGAGGACAGAAGAACAAAGCAGGACAAACTAGGTCACAAACAGGGTTGTATGACTAATGCAGGTATAATTACATTCTTTTCTTACTAACACTTCAAACCAGATGGTCTTCTTTCACTGCAACACTGTATTACTATGTAATTAGCTGTTCTCATCAGCCGTGCTACTTTTAAGTTAAAGGTCATAATTCATTTTTGTGTCTCGAAGAAAAAGGCTAAATGGGAAAGACAAAATCGTTCAAGCAATATTAAGAAGGCTGAAGAAAATTATGCTTTTGACCCAAGAGTCCCATTATTTTCAATAAACCTTGGATGTTAGAAAAAAAATGTTACCCAGTCACAGATTTGGAGCTTAGGAGCTGTCTAGTCCAACCCTTTCCTCTCATTTTTAACCGCAGTGGAACTGAGGCCTAGTTATGTAAAAAGATTTTTCAAAATTTATACAAGAAATAGCTGAATGAGGACTCGGACTCAGGTCCTCTGACTCCAATACAATGCCTGTGCCAGGCAGCCAAGAGAGACAAAAAGCTAGAGAAAGACAGTGATATATATAGAAATACATACACACACATACATATATATGTATGTTACATGTATGTGTACAACATATAATAGAGGTAGATATTGCCAACATATTTTGCGAATACAAAGACCTAGAAATAACCTAAACATCCAATAGTTGGTGGAAGGACAAATAAGTTATATTCAACAATGTAATGGAATTTGACACAATTTAACTCATTAACACTATAAGGGCCAAGCTTGTCAAGTGATACAAAAATATTATAATTTTATTCTGAAACAAAATTTTAATTCTACTCTCTTTTCTTGGCTTAATGGATTAAAAAAAAAAGCACCAATTGACGCCACTACATTCAGGTACTGAGAAGCTCCAGTCTGTTAAACACCTTCCATGTGAAAGGCACTGGGCTAGGCACTGCAGGTACAAACACAAAGAAGTCCCTGCCCTCAAAGAGCTCACCATATAGGTGGGGTGCAAGAGAGTACAATGTGCCTTCAAGTAAGTCAATAGTACTTCAAAAGCATTTCAAAGTAATTTAGCACAAACTGAAGGAAATCAAGAACAGGTTCATGTAGTAAGTGAAATCTGAGATGAGCTTTCACTAGAAATAAAGACTCCATGAAGCAGAGGAAAGAGAGGAGAGTATCCCTGACACAAAGGCAGGAGACAGAATGTCATGGCCTGGGTATAACAAATACACCATTCTGACTGAAGAGAGGATCTCTGGGAAAATAACATGAAATTGGTTCAGCAAGATCGTTAGACTGTAAGCACTTTTAAAAGACAAACTGAGGAGCTAATAATCTAGAGGAAGTTCACTGAAGTCTCCATAATGGAAGTCTCCATAATGAAAAATGGAAAAGAAGTTAAAATAAGGTCACCTACACACTAAATATGTATTTAACTTTTTAAGAGAACTTAGCACACAATTTTTTATGCAACACTGTATTACTCGTTCAGGCTCTATTAACATACTGTGTACAAAACAGGCAGTTTTGTGTTTCAGTCTAGGGTACATACCTTTTGTGTCTTCTTGGAATCTTTCTGAGAATTCTCTCGAAGTGGTACTTTCCCAAATAGCTTCCATCCCAAATCACCATGTGGGTCAAGTCTTGCATTCTGCTTTCTAGCAAACAAATTCCTACAAAAGAAAATATAAAAAGTAGGAAATTATTAGGTACTATGAACACTGAAGTGACAGCTCTCTTCTCTCCATCATAGGCATAGCATACCATACAGAATAAATTACACAACTGCTACTATACAGAGAAATCAATTTTAAGTTAAATGCAAAAGAAAGTCCCAAAAATAAAAATAGAAAACAAAACTAAAAGCATAACTGCAAATGCACTGGGAAGATGACAAAGAAAAAAGGGTTTTTATTCTTTTTTTGTTAATTGATGAGACTCTACATACTCTGTCATAAAGATTTTCACACTCAATTTGTAAAATTGATCTTTATGACAGTTAAGTTTACAAAAAATATATATAATTAAATGTAGCTGTATGCATAGAAAAGTAATATTCAGACAAAAATAAGCATTATGTTAATTCTAGGGCATTAATTATACTATTCTACTATTTATTCTAGGAAAATATATTACACTTAGTTAACTCTGCCTCTGGAATTTATCATAAGTAACACTTCTAACAAGATTAATGCATATTTCTTGGCAATTTTTCAAGCACAAGAGAGAGGTACAACTGAGTGGATTTCTAAATGAGATCTTCAGTGGAAATAATAAATAAGCAAAATACCTAAATAAACAAGCAAATTATCTCTACTCTCAACATAAAATTACCATAATACATTGCCCTATTTTGACAATTTCTATGGAAAAATAAAACAAATGCTTCCACTTTATCTTCCCAACCTCCTTGAATCTATTCCAGAAATAATTTACTAGAATAGTTGCTGCAGGCAATTTCTATTTAAATTTACAAAAAATGAACTGAGGTTTTGTTTTGTTGGGTTTTTTTTCCCCCCAGTAATCCAACTTGTTTGGCTTCTAAGAGTTTAAAGATGCTGGAGATCAGTTTAAAATTTCAGATGATTCTTAGAATAAGTTTAAGGTTGGCTAGGTTGAAAACAAAAGGAAGAGCCTTGGGGAAGACTTTCAAAATTATTGAAGTTTTTAAAAGTCCCAGCTCCTTTTTTCCGTGCTCTGGTTCAACTCTTTCCCTTCAATTCTATAGGAGAAACATCCAAGTAAGCAGTTCTTTAAGTGTTCATCAGACCCTATCCAAAACTTATTTGTAAATATAACACAAAAGTTTGCTATGTAATTAATTTCCCTCCTTCCCATAGTCATGAAAATATCTGAAATTGAAGGCTTATTTTTTTTAGCATACTTTACTCATGTATATTTCTTTAAATATATTTTATTGATATTTCTTTATATCACAGTCATTAATCCACCTATCCCTTCCTATCCAGACTGAACTCTTCCTTATGACAAAGAAAAACTATCAAGCAAAAAAAAGAGAGAATCAAGTGGGCATAATACTATATCGAGATCCAAGCGAAAGCAGAGAGTGAGCTAATGATTATAGAGTTAGAAGGCAATGTCTGAAAGTGAAAACAAGATCAACTCAGTAATCAGTTAAGGGGTCCCAAGAAATAAAATTTGTTAATATTCAGTTGTTTCAGTCATGTCTAATTTTTCATGACCCCATTTGGGGTTTTCTTGGCAGAAATACTGGAATGGTTTGCCATTTCTTTCTCCAGTTTATTTTACAGATGACTAAATTGATGCAGAGTTACATGACTTGCCCAGAGTCACACAGATAGTAAGTATCTGGAGACCTAACTCCAGACCCAGCACTCTATCCGCTGTGCCATCTAGCAGCCAGGAATAAGGCTATAACTGTACAACTACCAAAAATTAAAAAATAAAAAAGTCAGGTTCAGAACAGCAAACCTGACAAAAAATGCCATCAATTTGCCAACCTTTGGTTGGTCTATGAGCATGTAAATGCCCCACTGGACACAGCCATTCCTTTTAAAGTCAGAGTGGCACAGTAGAAAGAGTGTTTAGAGTTAGAGGAGTTGGGTTCAAATCCCAGTTCTGCCCCTTCCTACCTGTGGTAGTCTGGGTCTCAGAGCCCTTACCCATAAAATGAAGAGATGGACACAAAAGCCCTCTAAATTATCTTCCAACTCTTACAAAAAAAAAATTCAGGCAGAAAGTTTCATCTTCCATTCTATTCTCTACATCACAAGCCAATTCCACAGAATGGTCAAGAAATTAGGACTTCATACATGGCAATGTTAATTCTCTTCCTCAAAGAAAGCCTACACAGTCGAGAGATAGAATCAAAACGAGACTTTAGGAAGATTAAATCCGGCAGTAAGAAAAGAAAGGGAGAGAAAATACTGAATCAGGGAGATGGGTTAGAAAGCTACTCTAATTGTCCAGATGACAGGTAATGAGAGCCTGACCTACTAAAGTAGCAAAAGGAAAAAGAAAAGAGACGACAACTGCAACAAAGACTGCAAATCATTAAAAGTGTATTTAGGAAATTGCTGAATCTTAACAACCATTGGAGAAAGGGGTTGCTTGGAGAGAAGGATAAGTTAAAATCTACTCTTAGACCATTCCCTAACTGAGAAACAGACAAAGGATGTGAACAGGCAGTTCTCTGATGAAGACAGCCAAGCTATGAACAGCCATAAGAAAAAATGCTTCAAATCACTAGTAATTAGAGAAATTCATATTAAAGCAATTCTGATATTTTTGCCTACACCCATCAGATTAGGAAAGAGGGCAAGAAAGGAAAATAACAAAGGTTAGAGGGGCTACAGAAAGACAGGCACATTAACGCACTTCTGATGGAGCTATTAAACAAAAGCCATTTGGAGCTATGCTCAAAAAAGTGACTAAACTGTATATACCCTCTGACGCAGAGATATCACTGCTAGACCAAAGAAAGGAAAATTACCGTATATACCAAAAATATCTATAGCAGCTTTTTTTTCTACTAGGCAAGAACCAGAATCTAAGGGAGTATCCATCAATCGAGAATGGCTGAACAAACTGTGGCAGATGAGTAAAGGTATAACACTATTGTGCTATAAGAAATTATGAGTGGGCTATCATTCTTTTCTATGTTTGGCTTTTGTTTCTCTTTTCTCACTGTTCACTCCATTGGCTATAATACTTATACAACCAGACTACTGTACAATGTGAAAGAGTTTGCAGATCCTATACATGATTGTATGCCACCATGGCAGGGGT
>JAQQSW010023785.1:0-10207 GCA_028646575.1 Pseudocheirus occidentalis
CCTGCAGCCCTGAGGCCACATGTGGCCTTTTAGGTCCTTGGGTATGGCCTTTGGACTGAGTCTAAGTTTTACAGAACAATCCTTTTTCAAGGGAATTTGTTCTGTGAAGTTTGGGTTCAGTCAAAGGGCTGTACTTGAGGACCTAGAGGGCCACATGTGGCCTCAAGGCTGCAGGTTCCCCGCCCCTGGAATCCGTAGTCAATATCTTTTGTATAGTGTGGCACCTAGAACTCAACACTCCAAAAGGACTGTGTTCTCTAGTCTTGGGCACTGCCTCTGAATGGAGCCTAGCGTTGCATTACCTGCTAGCTAGTTCCTCACACGACATGCTCTCCCACTTTACTTCCTTCTTGTAAAATACCTAACATAGTTTCAGAGCACAGATCAGAAGTCAATTCTTACAATGAGGTCTTTCATAGTTCTTAGTGCTTCCTAGTACTTTTTTTATTAGATTTTTATGACTCTAGGCAAATGCATACTTATTAGCACTTGTTCAGTGTACTACATGTACAGATCCATGTTCTGTATCAAGTAAGAGCCATTGTCGCTCTTTTTTTATCTTATAATGCCTGAAAATGGGAATTAGAAACGTTAGGCGAGGGCTGAAAATGGTCTTCTGCTTAACTTCATCTGTTTCTCAGGGAAACTACTTAGAGATGAAGTTACTACATACACCAGTAGTTGAAAAAATGCAACAGTTTTAAGCATCTTTAGTGGCAATATCCAAAGAGACCACAAGGTGGCAATGTTGTTCCACAAGAATCTGTCCACATGTTCTCTTTCTAAACCAACTGTTTATACTCATAATTTTTAGTTTTTATACCATAGGGGAAAGAAAAAGATAGAATTTATAGAACACTAATGACCTTACACAATCTAGTTCAATAGTCTCCTTGTCATCCCTTCCCTTTTTTTTCTCTTCAATATTCCTTTTTGCCTTTTCCTCTGATCTTATATACACTTTTTTTGGGTCCAATTCTGTTATGATATTAGAAATAATACAGTGAAATAAATGAAATCCTTCCTTCTCTTTGAATTGAACCTCTGCTTCTCCCAAGTAAGTAGTTAAAAAGTAGAAAACCAAGTCAAATAATTTGAATAGTGTTTTGTCTTCAACACCTACAAACTAATTTTAGAATTGACTGATTTGACTGAGTTTTTTTTTTCTCCCCCACTGAGGCAGTTTATTTGATTAGCTGTGCTTTGTTTTAGCCATACGCCTATGAGTGCTGGAGAATTTATTCAAGTTTAGTTTCCTTTCATGATATAGCTTATCTCTTTATATCATTTCCCCTTTGGTTTTAGTTTCTACTTGATTTGGGGAATGTGTGTTTAAATTAAATCCAGTCCTCTAGTTTAAGATCCTGAGATGAATCATTCAGAAGTCATTGGTCCAACCACTTTGGTTTATCATATGAATTTCAAATCTAGAAGGTACCTTAGAGGTAAAATAGACTAGGTAGGTAGGTGGCATAGTGTGGAACTTGAAGTCACAGAGACCTAGGACACTTATTAGCTGTGTGACCTTGGGTAGGTCACTTAATCTCTGTTCCTTTCAGCGTCCTCATTTGCAAAATGAGCACTCTCACAAATAGTGAATAGTGAGTAAAGCTATTTTATCCAAACAGAGAGCACACAGTAAATGGAGTTCTATAGATTAGACTATGTCAGAAAATACAAATGAACTCTTGAAATGGTAATTAGATCTTAGCCAACAGAGAAATCACTCAATGGGAAATCTCCAAAGTCTTTAGGAAGAATATTGGAAATTATAGATGTTTTGAGATTCCTGCTTCCAAAGTCTTCATCCCCTCCTCCCCCCCAACTTTATCTTACTGAATCCACCCTAAAGAGAGTCTGGCATAATGAATGTAGTCTTTTGAGGAAAGAAGAATGTCTTCCCTCTCTGAAGTTCTTACGCCAGTTTTGCCCATCACAGAATCACACAAGGTCAAGTCAATAAGAATATCGTACACCAGTATTATACACCAATATACCAATGTGGAATCAGATTCTGTGTGTGAAATACAGCATGCATAGGAGTTGGGTTACAAGAATAAATTGTTCTTCTACTTGAAAACCTTTCAGATACAGGTGACAGCATGTTTGCTCTTCTGCAAACTGTTTCTTCAACCATTCTTCATCTTGAGCTCCCTTGTTATAATGAGTAATTTTCTTGGAGAAACTCCAGGTTGACAATGTTTTCCCTAAAATGGGGTGTCCAGAAATGAATATAATACTCCAGATGTGAACAGTGTATAGCATGCCATTATCTCTATGGTTCAGAAAACTATGGTTCTCTTAATGAAACTGAAAGTTGCATAAGCTTTTTTGGCCTCCATGTCAAGATATTTATTCATATTGACTTATTAACTTGCTATAACCCATAAATCTTATTCATAGGAAATGTTGTCTAGCCACATCATCCCCTTAATCTCTTCTTGTTTTTGTTTACTTTTGATTTTTTTTAACCCAAGTGAAAGTCTTTACGTTCATCTCCTTTAAATTACACCTTATTCAATCTGGCATGATATTTCAATCTCTTAAGATATTAAGATATTGTTAGATACTGCTTCTTTCATTCAATGTTAATGCTTTTCCTCCAAGATTTGTGTTATATACTAATTTGATAAGCATGTCATCTATGTCTTCAGCTAAGTCAATGATAAAAATGTTAGTCAAACAATGAAATACAACAAGGATATCTTTTTGGGGTGATCCATTTGGAGGTCTCCTTCCATAACTATTCTTTGGGTCTGGACATTTAAGCAGTTCAAATTCCACTAAATTATACTATAATTTAACATGCATCTCTTTCTTTTGCCTACCAGGATATCATATCAAATGTTGACACTTTCCTAAATCTGGAGCAAATGTGTACACAATATTTCTCTGACATATTGACTTGATCTTGGGTCCAGATTTCCTCATCAGCCTAAATGGGATAATAATACTTTTACTGCCCAATTCACAATTATTATAATTCAATAATTATTATTCTCAAAAAAAGATTGATTACATTTTTAGAAGAAGAGAAAGTAGGAAGATTTTTGAAGAATGCTTCTCTACACTTCTCCATATCAGGGAGAATAGTTTTCCTTGTCTGTTCTACTCTCCACATCATCCCCAATGAAGAAGGTCTTAAATGTGAAAACAAAGAAGAAAATGTGTGTGAAGAGAAACTTTTTAGCATCTACTTAGTCTTTGCTGTGATTTCAAGAAGTTATTGCAGTCCTAAATATGAACTCAGAAAGATTTTTAAGTTCAGAAAAAAATATCCTTGTGGGAGATGCATGAACCTGAAAATTTTAGCAATGATTTAATATTCATGAAAGTTACCAAGAGGATTGTTTTTGTTTGTTTACTTGTTTGTTTGTTTTAACATTTACAAGAACTGTCAGGAACACTGGATTGATTTTTATTTAAAGAGGATTTGTATTAGGCAGTTCCATAGTGAAAGCTATAGTAACTCTCAAAATTATTCCTTCTTCTCTATTTCCATGGTCATCATCCAAGGACAGCTCTTCCTCATTACCTGCCTGGACAATTGCAACAGCTTCTTAAAAAGGGCTCCCTTATCTCTACTTTCTGCCTTCTTTAATTCATCCTCTAAACAATTGATTACAAAGTCATATTCCTTACACATATATCTAAGAATGTTATTCTCCTGCTTCCAGTCTTTAGAGACTGTATTGCCTACTGAGCCAAGTTCAGACTCTCTTGCCTTGCATTCAAGACCTTCTACAAACTAGTGCCACTCTCTCTATGTGTACCCCTACTACTCGTGGTCTTATATTTTATTATCCAGTCAAACTGGGTTATTTTTTGTTCTCTGAACCTGAGCTATGTTTTTATACTTCCATGTTTTTGTTCAAAGTAAGATTTTCCCTATGCCTATTGTTGAAAACTGGCCTTCCCTCCTGCTCTTTGTTGAATTCCTACACATCCTCTAAAGCTTGACTCAGATGGCACTTTTCCCATTTCCCACATTCTGTAACAACCATGTGCTTTAAACACCTCACATAGCATTCTGTTTTTGACTTTTCTAATGATCTTATTATCTATTAGTTTTTATTATCAATGTATAAGCTCTCTGAGGACAGGAACTATGTTTTCTCTAAAATCACTATCTCCTGCCACATTTAACATAGTGAATTGGCTTCTAGCAAGTCTAAGAAAACTGCTCAGTGAATTTAAATTTGAATTTAGGACACATGTCCCTGGTATAATGAAGATTCTAGAGCTCAAAGAGTTGGGGAAAGTAATTCTTGATTAAATCTGATGGACCCATCATTATTGTTATCAGAGGAGTAGAAGAGAAAGAGCCTTAGAATCCATCACACAGATAAAGCAGTAGTAAATGACACTAGATAAATCCTTCCTTCCCTAACTTTTTCTCATCTCTGTCCTTCTAGTAGTTCTGTTTCTGTCCTTTTGGAGTAAATTTCAGCCTATTTGTTGCTTCCCATAGCCGTTTCTTTGGGTAATCCTACAAAGCCATCTGATTCACACAAATAGCACACAGAGGTGGAGACAGTCAGAACGTGCATTTATCTACCTCAAAACTTGAGAAATGTCTACTGGGAACTTCAAACATTTAGGGAGTTTTATGTGTTTTCAACAGCAAAGAACAAACACACCCATAACCCCAAGAACAATTGTTTTCTAGATTTAGTATGAAGAAATGTTCCAATTGGTGCATTTTGACGGTCAGAAATATGAGAAATAACTTTTGCACTTTAAGCAGCCTTCCACAACTTAGTCTCCTGTAAATTCATAGCAGTAGCAATTATGAATCAATCCTTGTTTGGTCCTTTTACTTCAGATATAGCACTTAGCTAATTAGCTCTTCCTGACATTACTCTTAAATTTACACTGTGGCATACCTAAAGGTGATGCATTTGGAGAGGTATTAAAACTAGCCTTCTGGGAGTCATTAGAAAATGCTAGATTTTGCTCAGCCAGTTGACATAATAGCATAGCTGTTGCCTAAAGAAAGCAGAATTTCAAGTTTGGAATAAAGACTTGCCTTTTTCACTTTAGCACAGTTTTCCCAGGCTTGCCCTGCCCTATGTTTCATATCCTTCTCTTGGTTTTAAGCCCAAATGGAAATTAGGTCTAATTTTTTCTCCTTTTTCAGGAAAACAAGGTGTAAAGAAATAACAAGTGATGTCACAGGGTGTTTCTAAAGGTTCTTTATCCAGACTTGAAAGTAAAGCAAAAATATATATAAAACCTCAGTTTTTAGTATACAAAGTTATTTGAAATGTAGCAAATCAGGAGGGTTAGGCTCAAGCACAATTTTGGAGTGGAAAGAAGCCAAGGAATGTACAATTACAAGCAGCAGTGCTTTATTTGAAGGGTCTTTTACAATGAAACTTTTTTTTTAATAGGATAATTGTAGACATCTGCTTCATGAACGTTAGCCACTACATAGCTAGCATTTGCTAAGATCTTCCAAAGCTTTTACAGCTTTGCACAAAAGGACATATCGGCAATTCAGTTTTCTATATAATAGGCAGGCTATGCAAAATACCGGAGCTAGAATTCGGCATTGTTATAGAAATGCTCAATGTCACCAGTGCTATTGACTTGTTCCACCTGGCTTTCAGACATTTGGAGAAGAAAAACATATGTACCTTAATTGCAAAATGTAAGTTTAATGAATGTGCAGGCGTTAAGTTACACTGAATGTAACAATCGACATGATGACAATCCACTTAAGAACATGTCACAATGTTTGGTTTGCAAGAGATTTGCCTTTGGCTGCCTTGAGCGAAAGAATATAGTCTTTACATTTGCAGCCCTACGAGTCAATAGCAAAGTATTCAGAATATGAAACTGGCATTTATTTTAAATAGCTGTGTCAATATTTGCGTTTAAAAACAGGTTTTATTTACTCAGTGGACTTTATTATATGCCCCTACTTTATTTGACTTTGATTTAACTTTTTTTCCTCTCCTGTTTTGTGGAACACTTGCGTGAAAGTATTTTGATTTGGTTACTGGCGTGCTATTGCTTCATGAATTGCAAAGCCTAGAAAATGGTTTAAAAAAAGGAGTAAGGGAAAAATAACTCCCTCTGAAAAAGGAGAAGAGAAATCCAGGACTAAGGAATCTGAGTCTGAAATTAAGAGGCTGCTTTGGCACGGGGTACTTGAAGTTTACAAGAATGACCAATATAGCATTTGGCCTAAGTGGAATTTCCGTCCTCCATTCAAATGCTATTCCTTGTTCAGCCCCTCCAACAACAGCACTTTCTCACCCTACAGAAGGCTCTAGGCTTTGTGCCAGTATTTAGACCATTTGTTGGAATCCAGAAAAATCATGCCTTCATTAAAAAAAAAATCCAAAATCAAGGCAGCCACAATGGAATACTGCATAGTGGACTTAATCATAATGTGACATGAAAAAACATGTCACTTGGAGTTGACTGTGTGTTCATTCCCTAACCACAGACATATTTGCTTCACAGGTGCTGTGTTTCTTTTTGCAAATTGTTGGTCAGTCCTGCTTGTGAACTCTTTCAATGTCCAACCCCAGGCACATTTCTGCTGTATAATTAGAACACTTTTTTTTATAATGGTAGGATAAAAGCATATGCATCATATATATAGACTGAGCTGAAAAAAAGACTATTCATAAATTAAATTGGACATTTTGAAAGGTTAACACAAAAAGCTGCTTTGCTCGTGGTAATCAATAAGGAAGAAAAAAGATTCCAGGTAATTAAAACCTGTGATGTGAACATTGCTCATTTGGAAGCTATTAAAAAGAATACGAGCAGACATAGGCAAGAGATAACTATGCGGAACAAATACTTCAAAATGGTAGTTATATATTTAACTAAATATATATGTATTGGCAAGAAATGAGGCAACAAATATCATGGACCTTGAAACATCATAACAGATTACTGCAGTAGGAAACACTGAAGTTATACAGCACATATCAATTAGATTATATGTATATTATATAATGGGGGAAATGAAGTTAGGACTTTAAAATATTGAGGCTTGAGAGATTTGGTATGCTTCCCTTGGCACCCAATTCATTCAAAGGGAATGAGTCAGTGGAATCTGAGCTATAGTGTATGAGGTACAGTTGTACAGATTATAAAAATCCACTTGTCAGTACTGTATATATATATATATATATATATATATCTTTTCTAAAAGAATGTAATACTTAGAATGTCTCAGGTACTTGGATGTTTAAAAATAATCACAATGTAGAAATAACCTATGCACCAATTAGATTTGGCTGAGAACTTTTACGTCATAATGTTTCTGTGATGACAAGGGACATATAATTGGTTCCTTATAAAGGCAATATTTAGTAGTCAGAGAAATAGGAGATGCTGTTTAAGAAAAATAACAAGGGATAGCAACCTGCATGTTTGTCTATAAAAAGTTTATCACAAAAAGGTTTCATTAAACAATGTGAAACAAGGAAATAAATGAACAGAGATTTTTGTGTCTGTCAGAACATGGCCCTTCAGAGTGACATTATTGGTCAGACATCTTTGAAATTTATCAATGGACCACATGACTCACTGATAAAACAAGATAGACCCCTGACTGCATTGATGCCAAAGAGTGGAAAGTTTACATTTGGAAAACTGAGGCTATAGGGAGTAAAACAATTGATAACACTTTTTAGAATGAAGTGTATGCAGGAAGTTTGTGATAGGCAGGTTATAGTGAATTTGCCGTGTCCCAACTCTTTTGGACCCAACTGCTGTCTCTTCCAGCCTTCTCCCTCCTCCCTTTCTCTCCAGGGTTCTAGCATCCTCCAAGAGATTAGAATGTCTTGATTCTCTATTGCCATCGGTTTGAGCCCCCACCAGATATGTTCTTTTCATTTGTTAAGAGCTAGCGACAGTATCCCATTCCATTTAATCACTAGAGTGGCTATTACAAAGAGATAGTTGCTTCAAAGATGTAGTGAGAACAAACATTTTGCCCAATTCTTCTAGGGCATATTCTCCTTTATGCCACCTCAGTCATTTGGAGATTAGGCTCAAGACAACTCAGTTCCTTAATAATAATAATGATGATGATCATGACAATAACAGCAACAAAAACAATACACATATATTATACACACACATATGTGAAATTTACATATCTTCCTAGTATGTCCCAGGTACTGTGTTAAGTAATTTACATATGTCTTATTTGTTTCTCATAACAACCCTGGGAGGTAGGTACTGTAATTACAGTTGAGGAAACTGAGGCAAATTGAGGTTAAAAGTGACTTTCCTAAGGTCACACCATTAGGAAGTTTCATGTCTGAGACTGGATTTAACTGGCCTTCTTGACTCTGGTCAGGTGACTCAGTGGATAGAATGCTGCGCCTGGAGTCAGAAAGACTCATCTTTGTGAGTTCAAATCTGGCTTCAGACAGATTACCCGCTGTGTGACCCTGGGCATGTCATTCACTTTACCCTGTTTGCCTCAATTTCCTCATCTGTAAAATGAACTGGAGAAGGAAATGGCAAACCTCTCTAGTATCTTTGCCAGAAAAACCTCAAATAGGGTCACAGAGAATCAGATACAATTTAAATAACTCAATGACAGTAATTTCCTGATTCTAAGCCCAGAGGTCTTTCCACTGTACCACCTAGCTGCTTCCCAAGTTCATGTCCAGAGGCACCATGAATACTGCATGAGCACTGAGCTTAGGTCCCAAAAGTCTGTTCTTAAGATCATCCCTTCCTTGCTCCTCAGGTCATCAATGTGCTAACTGTAAAATCTGGCCGGGAACCCTGGCTTTATAATGCCAGATTGGCAGAATACCCTCCTGATGGTTCTTTTGAACTCATTAAATCATCAAGCTTCACATCCTTCACCTAGAATAGAAAAAGAACAAACAAAAAAGCCAAAAATTAAAGCCCATTTCTCTGGGGCTGGATGACCTCATAATGCCATTTACTGCATATTCTGTCACCTGATACCTTGATCAAAGGAGCCACTGAGCTCTCCCGACACAATGAAGCAGAGAGGAAAAGAGAAAGTGTCTGAAGTTTACAGAATTTTCTGAATGCCTCAGAAGCCATTCAGATAGCCTCCCATTCAACACACGGTTAGCACAGTAAGCGGTTTGCAGCGGTTCTCAACCTGTGGTTATGTTCAATTTGTAACAATGAAAATACATCCTGCATATCAGATAGATTCATAACAGTAGCAAAATTACAGTTATGAAGTAGCAACGAAAATAATTTTATGGTTGGGAGTCACTACAACACAAGGAACTGTATTAAAGGGTCATGGCTTTAGGAAGGTTGAAAACCACTGTGTTAAGGAATGTCTATTCATGCTTCACAATTTCTCCAAGGCATTTCCTTTATAATATTATCATGATTATCCTGGAAGCAGATCTTTACAGTCATTCAAATGGCGAGATTGCATCATTACCATTTATATATTTAAGTTTTCAAAACATGTATTGATCTCATCTGATCCTTACAAGAGCCCTATTAGGTAGGTGTTATTTTTATCCCAATTTTACAGATGGAAAAAGAGACTAAGTGATTTACGCAGATTCATGAAGCCAGTAAATGACTAATGTAGGATTTGAATTCAAGTCTAACCAACTTGAAGTCCTCCCCTAGTGGGTAGTGTGATACTGACTTGCATCTCAGTTAAGAAAGGTTTGAGAGAGGTCAGAAAAAGTACTGAATATGAAGTCAGAGGACTGGGATTTAAATTTCAACTCCTCTACTTTATAACCTTTTTGATGGCCTTAGACAATTCATTTTGCCTTTGTGGGCCTCAGGTTCTTTATTTATAAAATGGAGGATTATATTAGAAGTTCCTTCAACTCTGTCAGTCAGATGAAGAGATCAAGAAATGGCAGCTGCAGGGCAGCTAGGTGGCGCAGTGTATAGAGTACTGGCCCTGGAGTGAGGAGGACCTGAGTTCAAATCCAGCCTCAGACACAACACAAAAACTAGCCATGTGAACTTGGGCAAGTCACTTAACCCCAACTACCCTCCAACATGCAAAAAAAAAAAAAAGATGGCAGCTGCATGTCAAAATAGCCTTTGTTATATCTGTTGTTTTCCCCTGATTTAGAATCATACAGTGAATCAAACCCCAGAGAAATTTGGAAATATTTGTTCTGAGGAAAATGAAAAACAGTGTGAGAAGATACTCACTGCATTGCTTCCTCAATGTAGGTGTTGTCTGGTATCACAGATGGGT
>JAQQSW010023786.1:0-10206 GCA_028646575.1 Pseudocheirus occidentalis
ACCCTGGACAAGTCATTTGACCCTGTTGCTTCAGTTCCTTATCTGTAAAATGAGCTGGAAAAGGAAATGGCAAGTCACTTCAGTGTCTTTGCTGAGAAAATCCCAAATTGAGTCATTAAGAGTTGGATGTGACTGAAATGACTGAAAAACAACAACCAACAATACATAGTTGCAAGATGTATGGACTTAAACAGGACTAGAATGGCTGACATGAGGGCTGGCTGAGCCCTTGTCAGGGTTATTCAACCACTTGGGCATTCACCTGTCACCTAACTCTCATCTGTGGCTCTAGAAAGCTGTAGTATGTGTAGCAGACACACCTCAGTAAAGCTGTCTTAGCAGACTGGATAACCCACGATAATATTAACTGACAGACCTCAAATTCATCAATGAGTCAGGGGGATGCCTACTCCAAGAATGTGAAGACTTCCCCTCAGTGGTATGGGTACATGAGAACAATTTGTACCAATGGCCATGCAGATGGTTTGAAGTAGGTGCTAATGAGTGCTTAGAGCTTAGTCAGGCATCAAAGATGCCAAGATCATCTGCTACATTCCCCGACTATTGTCAGGCATCTTGATTTCTGTCTTGCCACTGGATTTCTGTGACTTTCGAACAGAATATAAGGGGGACATCTTTGTGCAACTTTGCCTCACTTAAATGTGATTCATGTGGTTCTCTTCAAAAACAAAGGGCCGACAAGTTACAACCTCTCCCCCTCTCTCTCTCTCTCTCTCTGTCTCTGTCTCTGTCTCTCTCTCTCTCTCTCTCTCTCTCTCTCTCTCTCTGTCTCTCTCTCTGTCTCGCTCTGTGTCTCTCTCTCTCCATTGTATAACTTCAGGGAATGATAAGTTACTTGAAAGCAGGACCTATTTTTTACTTTAGTGTCTTTGAATCCTCAATGCTTTTTATAGTCATTTGGACAAATACAGTCTCTATACATATACATGTACGTATACATATACATATACATATACATATACATATACATATACATATACATATACATAGGGTGGGAGGAAAGAAGGCAGAGAAAGGAGAGACAGAGACAGAGACAGAGAGACAGAGAAAGACTATATGTATATATGCATATGTACTACATATAAATGTCCATATGTGTATATGAGCATATACATATATATGTATATTAGAAAATTCAAGGGATATAAGTCCAAATCAGTTCAATTCGTCCAAATGAGTACAAAAAGCATTGAAGATTCAAAGACACAAAGAAAAAAAATAGGTCCTGCTTTCAAGTAACTTCTCTTTTCCTGAGGTTATACAAAGTGTACGTGGGTTAATTAGTGATTATCAAGTGGTGGAACATTATCAGCTAAGGGTTAAGGTTGCTTGCTTAGGAAAGGCTTTACTGAGGAGGTAAAGTTGATTTGTACTGAAAAGGAAGGTAAGGATTCTTAAGAGGCAGAAGTGTGGAGGAAGTATATTCCAAGCTTAGGGGACAGTCTGTAGAAATGCTCAGAATTATGAGATGGAATACCAAATTCAGTGAATATAGCTAGTAGTCAAAATTGCCCAGAAGGTATAATAACATGAAAGGGAGCAATATGAAATGATTACAAGGAAAGTGGGAGACACATTGGGCACAAGGAAATGTGCCCTTTAAATGCTGTGTTAAGGAATTTGTATTTTATAATGGGACAATGGACAGAAAATTAGGCTTAAAATCATAAGATCTGCATTCAATACCGACTATGCCTCTTGCTACCTTTTTATGTTGGAGAAGTCACAAAACCTGTCTGGACCTCAAGTAGCCATCAGTAAAATGAAGAGTTTAGAATAGATAACCTCCAAAGTGTCCTGCACTCCTAAATTTATGATCCTGTGAGCTGAAGATTTTGTACAGAGGAGTAACATAGTGAGAACTATGCCTTAGGGACCCTTTAGTACAGTGATACCACTATTAGACATGTACCTCAAAGAGACCAAAGAATAAAGAGAAAGACCCATATTTGCCAAAATATTTATAGCAGCTCTTTTTGTAGTAGCAATAAACTGGAAACTAAGAGGATCTTCACTTATTGAGAATGGATAAAAAATTATAGTATATGGATGTAATAGAATATTATTGCACCATAAAAAATCATGAAATGGACAATTTCATAGGAAACTGGGAAAACCCCTATGAACTTATTACATTGAAAAATGCACTGAAGCAGAAACATATGTACGATGGCAACTTATAAAGGAAAACAACATGGAAAGACATTGAACTCTGATGAATGCAATGACAAAACAGGATTCTAGGGGACTGAAAATGAAGCAAGCTCCCCAAGTCCTACCAAAGAGGTGATGGCCTCAAGATCAGAGTGTGACATACATTTCCAAATGTGGGCAATGAGGGAATTGGTTCATTTGGATATTCACACTTGTTATGGGGTTTTATTGTTCTATTATTGTTATTTTTGCTGTCTTATTATTGTTACTGTTGCTGTTGCTATTAAATTATGGGAGGGTGGCAAAGTAGGAGGGAGAAGACAAAAGCTTTTTAATCAGACTTTTTTAAAGAGCTATCTTGTTGATAGATTATTTTGCCAGTTACATGAATTGAAGATGGGAGAGCTGAGATCATGCAAGCTCAAGAAGTATTACAGGGTCATAAGAGTTAAAGAGGACTTCAGAGACTATATAGTTCAACCTGCTATTTTATATTTTAGAAAACAGGTCGAGGGAGAATCAATAACTTATCCAAGATTTCCCAGGTAGGAATCTTCTGGCAGGATTTAATTCCTGATTTGCTTCTCTTTTCATAGCACCACACTATGTCTTAGTATCAAGGACTCCAATTAGCATACTACTGCAGTAGTATAGATGAGCTGTAGACTGATCTAATGGAACAATGGAAATATAACCAGATTGAAAGGAATGGATTCCAGTTGTCATGGAAGTTGAGTCAACAATCTTAGCAACTGATTAAATATGAAGGGTGAGATAGTATTTGTAAAGTGTTTAGCTAAGTGCCTGGCACATAGTAGGCTCTCTATAAATATCAATTATTGTTATAATTGGTAGCTACTCTAATTTAAAACTTCCTATGTTTCAGGTATTTTCTGGGCATTAGGCACATGTAGAAAAAAATTAGACAGCCCTGGCTGTGCCAAGGAGCTAAAGGAGCTTGGTAGTTGTTGTCCTTTATTCTTGAAGACAACCAAAGTGACATCACTGTGCTAAAGTTAAGTTTCATTATGCCCAACTGGGGCTGATCAAACCAACATGAGCTCAGAATGTTCTACCCCAGGTCAGGCACAAATAATCCGTGTGAACATTTGAAGTGAATTCTCTAAATTTGCTCATCAAGGAGATTGCATTCCATTGGAAGGTGAAGTATTTTCAAAGACAAAAAAATAAGTTTATATTAAAATGAATACATATTAGTGTTCAGAAGAGTGTATACAAAAGTAACAACTAGAAACACTAGGAAAGGCTTCTCAAAAGATTTGGTGCTACTTTAAAGAGAGTTAAGGATTCAAACAAGTAACTAGAAAGACAAAGTGCTTCACATACTTAGCATGGCTCCTGGCTCGTAGCAGGCCCTTAATACATGTTTACAGATTTAGTGAATTCTAGACAGAGAGAAGACTCTATTCAAAGATCCAAAGGCCAAAGATGGAATTTCACATGTAGGATTCTTCAAATAAGTCAGTTTGACTGGAGTGTGGAATGAGCGAGGGGAAGAGATATGTAATCAATTTAGAAAGATAGTACAGGACACACTATTGACTCTTTTACATTCAACCTGAATGAGAGTGCTAGTGCAAGTTTCTTTATTAAATATGAGAAAAACCGAATTTCTTTGTTTTTAAAATAAAAAGAAATGAAATCACGATTTTACTATTTATTTTCCTGTACCTCAATATATAGTCTGACATACTCTTTTGAGTACATGCACCAGATTTTGGAACTCATGGGCTAAAAAACTTGATTCTACAATTCTTTTAACTAAGGTATTGCTGTATACCTACGGTAACCATTCAAAGAATATTTAGACTATAAGGTAGGTGTTAATTTCCGCCCGTCCCCCACTGTTCCAGTGATAGAATTAGAGGTGGGAAAATTACAATGAACGCACAATTGTATGAGGGCAAATTACATTAAGATAGACATTTCTCTCCATGCCTCACTGAGAAGTAAAATCAATGACTAATAAACTCAGTTTTTCCTTTTGGAATAACCATGTGTCTATATGAGAAGGGATGAAAAGTTTATTCTTTTTTCCCTAGCCCAGCTCACATTGTCATGGTAGGGATGAAAAATGGGCTAACTCTTTTCTGGATCTCTGTTGTTCCATTAGAGGGAATGAATAGAGAAGCACCAAGGCTAGTTATTATACTTCTTAAGACAATCTGTTGGAAAACTGGCATTTTATGAAAAAGTTTCATAATGAGAAAAGGAAGTTTCTGATGTAACTAGATTCCAACCAAGAAAGACTAATAGGTGTAGTATGAGTCATATTCAAATACTCTCCTGGAATGTAAGTAGAAATTGATTCAAGTTTGCTTTTCTTGTTATACATTATATCAAAACTAGGTTTTGCTTCTATTGGGAGTCTTTGAGCAACTTGAGGACAGGGATTGGACTCAGTTGTTATCTCTTTATCCCCTGACCCTAGCATATTGCCCTGTACTGAGCAGATGTGTATTTAATGTTAGTTATATTTGATTACCTTAATTGCTGAAATCATAATATATTATGAATCATTGTGATATTTTTGAAACTCTAACAATTATTTCCACAGAAAACATATAACCAAGTAATACTCTAAAAGTTACTGCTTGTTCCCTTTACTCCTAAACTTTGGAGTCAATTTTCTCAAGCATCATTTAGTAGAGATTCTGCTTACTGCAAGAATGGCAGTTTTGTGCCATTAATGAAAAGGAGTAAAATGAACCCAAAACAATTAAAATGCAGCAACAGAATCCAACACTTCCAATTTGCTCTGCATGATTTGGGAGCCCATCGTCCTTTGCCTGTCCACTCTTTAGTTTATACTTTTGAAAGTATAAAAGAGACCACTAATTGTTGAAAGCATTATTTCTAATTTCTTCTCTCGGCCCTCCCCCCAGTATTTGGGCTTGGAAATGGGGACTACTGTGATGTCAAAGGAAGAGAATTACTTTGCTGTTCTTAAGTGAGCTTGTCAAAAGGCTGAGGCTCTCAGGAGGAAAACTGGTTTGGGAATCAGAATAATAGAAAACTGATACAACCAGAATAGACACTAAACCAAATGATCCTGGCCTCACTCCCTCATTAAAATGATATCTTACATTTATGTAGCACTTTGCAGACATTTTGTCTTTAAGTCCTTACTCCAACCTTATGAGATAGGTAGTACAGATATCATTATACACATATACAAACAAGGACCCAGGCTCATAGAACTGAATAACTTATGATCACAGTGTAAGTGTCAGAGGCGGGGTAAAGTTAGATTTTCCCCCCTGCAAAGGGTAAGTGGAGGAGTAAAATTCGATATTTCTTGTCAGAGAAAAAAATCAGTAGATTCAGAGATAGGGAATTTGTTTAAAAAGGGTATGAGGAGTGGAGTCTGTTGTTGTTTGTATTAATTCCCTTCTGAAATATTAGAATTCAGTAACAAGAAACAAAGAGCTTAGACAGTTGTTATATTTTAGTACGCAATTTTAATTGAATTTCATGTTGGAATCAGTTGCAGAGATGATTTATGGAAAACACCCCTGCTTCACCAATACTTATAATTAGAATAACCATACCTAAACAAAAATAAACTCATGATGAAAAGTTGAAAGGGTTAAGTATCTAATTAGATATACATTTATTTCTGATTTTTAAAATTATTAGAACTACAAGTAAGAATTGCTTACATTTATGAGATACACTAAAGTTTATAAAGTATTTTCACCTATTTTAGTTTGTTTTACAATGACCTGAAAGATAGCCAGTAGACTATTATTTCTATTTTGTTTTATAGACAATATAAGTGAGGTTTAGAGAGTTTAAATGATTTGTGAACAGTCACCCTGGTAGTAAACCTACAAAACCAGAATTAGAAGTTAATTCTCTTACCTGAAAAACTGGTGTACTCTCTACTATTCTATGCTACATGTTCAAGAAGTAAGGACAATTTGGACCAATCAGTATAATTTTCCATATGTATATTGGCATGTGGCTAGCTCTTGAAGGTGGCATCATATAAGATGAATGCACAAAGATTAGAGGAAGACAAAAATTAGTATTAAGAAATGATGGTGGGATATTTAAGGCATCTCATCATGCCTAGATTTTGTTCAAACTCCTACTTCAAATTGGTCTTTCTTTGCCTAAAGTATAATTTATTCAAATGTTATTAGTCAAACACATAATCATGCTTCATGAGAGACTATATTTCATTAAAAAAAATTGGCTGTGGTTAATGTCAGGTAAATTGTCTCCTTATGTTTAGCCACAACTAGTGTCCAGTGAGTCCTTTTCTTGTGAGGGATATGCCATTTAATTGACAACAATAGCTTTTAGAGATGACATCTCCAAATGCAAGTAAATATTCCCTACGGTTTTAATAAGACTCTTTTTTGTTAGAGCCAATAAGATGCTATGGCTGAGATAAAACAGTGACAAAGGAATTTCAGTGAAAATTGTTTTCAGAAAAATGCTGAGAGATGAACTCTATTTGCATGAACAATTGAGCTTTCATCATTCATTCATTTGCCTAGTGTGGTCAAAACATATTTTACCTGATCTGAGGAGCCCCCCCCCCCACACACACACACAAAAGAAAAAAAAAGAAAAGATAGCTGAAACAAGATATTATGTCCTCAAGTAGTTTAAACCTAGTAATCAATAGTAGTGATGAGATGGGAAATTCAACAGCAAACCTCTGTTTAATAATTATAACGTTGAAATAATAATCTCTTCAAAACCTCTTAGCATTGTATTGTAGTGCAAACTTTGCTAATTCTATGATTTTGTCAATAGGGCCACTTCCTTCACCAATAAAAATAGCAACTTCTCTATACCTCCCCATCCTGTGGAATTCCTGTAAATGCTTTTCTTTTAGAATTTTTATTTTATTTTTAGTTGATGGACTAAAACAAACATTCACATAACAATATAATTTTTAAAAGATGATTTCACATTGAAACTTAAAATCTATGATGTACAGCTTGATATTCCTTTTAAATATATAATAAAGTTATCACGTACATTTGTTTTTTTTCCTATTTTTTTCCATAAATACTATATAGGACAATCACTCAACACACAGGGAACCTTGCTCTGATTTTTAAAATATCTCTCTGATAACAAATTATTAACCAGATAATGTCTTATCTCAAATTCTTCCTAAAAAATGGCCTTTCTTTTCTAGTCTTCCATGTTGAATTAGCTCCAAAGAACCTCAGGAATTGGAATTGACACTCTCAGACTTTATTAGTACTAGTAGTTATGGTAATAATAATGCCATACCTTTACTGAAATTCATCCAAATATACAGAAATCTGGGATACATGATAAAAAATTGAAGCTTATAAAAGTAGCAGAGTCTCTCCTTGCTCTCTGTCCTGCATAGAAAGACTCATCCATGGTGCAGACAATAGTAGCCTCTGCAAAGGTTGAGAGTTTCACCAGAGAAAAACTGCCTTTTACAATTGCCTTTATCCTCAAATATTGGGTGCTATGTCATTCTAGAGCTGTGGGGAGTTGTCAAAATTTGTCCTATATGACTTAGAACTGTGCATCTTCAGTCTCTCTCCCTTCTCATTTATGTCTAGATTCCCTTTATATTCACCACGGTTTTCCTGCTCCAACCTAAGTCAATTTTTTTTCCATCTCTGTTACTCTTGGAGTACATTCTCAGTCCAATTCTATACAACTAGGTCTTAGTGTTGTATCACATTCTAGTCAAAACATGCTGCATATCTTTATGTCATCTTTTCCCATGGAATTAATTAGTAACAGATTAAAGACATACATCATTCTTTGACCCTTTGAGCTATTTTTGTTTTGTTCCTTTTAAGAAAGTGATATTCCATCATTCATAGACATATCACATCAGGGAAAAAATAATGGCACAAAGGAGAAGTATTTTTCCAAGGAAGAAGAATTTTATACATTTGGTGAATCCCTTTCTCATCCCATTTCTCAACTGTAGATTTTTTTTTCATATTCTGTTGTTAATGATTATAGAAAAAGTACTGACATTAGAAACAGAATATCAGCTCTGCCATCTAGTAACTATATTATTTTCAGTAAGGTGGTTAATATCTCTGGGTTCCAGCTTACTCACCTATAAAATAAAGATGTTGGACTAGATAACCTCAGGGGGCCTTTTCAGTATTTTGGTGAAGTCTTGGGAATGCATTTTCTCCTTTTTTTGGTTAGTATTTATTTTAAAATAATTTTTATTTGTTAATATGAATTTGACTAAGAGAGCTTAATACTGGCTAAATGCTTAATGCAATTGGTATAATATCATCACATGGTGTAATATCATCTCATGGTATAATATTATGCTCATAGGAGTGTTTAGAGAACTTTATAAAATGCTAACCAAAGATGGCAGATATTATCAACCTATATGTTTGCTTTCCCAAAGCTTATTTTTTTTCAGAATGGCCTATGCATACATTGAGGGTATACTTGATGAAAATATGAGCTAGGAACTGATAATCTTTCAAATCATTTCTTCTATAGAATTTCTTCTTTACAGTCATACAAATGGTTGAGAAAGAATCTTTATTGATTTTTTAAAGCACTAAATATGATATAACTAAATGTATCCCTTATTGCTCTCTTGAAATGGTATCTTCTAACTACAAATATTAAAATTAAATAAGTTACTATGACATATAGAACTACCAAGAAGACTACAATGATAACCAATATTTATATAGTTCTATAAAGTTAGCAAAGAGTAATACACATTATTTCATTTGACTTTCACAATGATAACTTTGTTGAATAATTGGCTGGGCAATGACTTTAAATTAAAAAGGGAGCTACATTCACTTAAGGTGTTTACCATATGGAAAATGGAAACATGTAGTGGTGAATTTAGGCCAGATAAAAAGTTTCCTAAGAAAGATATGTGAAAATTAAAGATGCTGTCATATTAGGTAGTGAATTGCTCCTTCATGGAGATATTTAAGCAAGGGCTATCATAGGTTCCCAAAGTGGGTGATACCACCACTTGGAGGGTGGTGGAAAGATCCAGGGAGTAGTATTTGGAATGTTCCAGTGGGGTGGTAGTAGCTTCAGGTGCAATTGGGGGGCATTAAATAAAAATAAGCAGGTGATGGAAGCATAAGGAAAGAAGAGAAGATTTTGAAAAAAAAACATTTATACATGCTTCATCTGTTGTATATCAGAGTTCAAGTCATAGTGATAACCTTATTTTCAAAATAAACACATAAGACCCAAATCATGACAGATCAGTGGTCAAGTCTGCTGACAGGTCTTAACAAGATAGTGTTGGCAGAAGAGTGTGTCACAAATTGTCGGGATGTCCAGTATGCATTAGTAGGAATATGTGCAAGTAATGATGTTTACAATAGGATAATATATGGTTACATGACACAATGCTGCATCATCAAAATTCCAATGTAGGAAAAAAGGTCACGGACTTACAATAAATTATTAAATTTAAGATGCATCACTTTAAATATATAAATATATACATTATTTTTTGAAAGACATACATTTTTAAAAAAACTGTTAAAGGGTTCAAGAAAGTAGATTTTTTGGGGGGAAGTGCTAAGTAATTTTTGTTAGTTTGTTTGCTTTTGGAGAGCAATTGGGGTTAAGTGACTTGCCCAAAGTTACACGGCTAATTTTTGTGTCAAGTGTCTGAGGTTGGATTTGAACTCAGGTCTTCCTGACTCCAGGGCTGGTGCTCTATTCACTGTGCCACCTAGCCGCCCAATTTTTCATGTTTTAAAAGAGAGTGGGTAGGACAAATAAATGTGGAAACTTCTGTAGATGATGACTTGGGACAGCTAGGTGGTACAGTGAATGAAGTTCCAGGTCTTAAGTCAGGAACACTCATATCTTTGTGAATGCAAATCTAGCCTCCGATACTAGCTGTGTGACCCTCAGGAAGTTTCTTAACCCCTTTTGCCCCAGTTTTCTCATTTGTGAAACAAGCTGGAGAAGGAAATGGCAAAATACCCCTGTATCTTTGCCAAGAAAACCCAAAATGGAGTCACAAAGAGTTGAATA